>VXBO01011777.1:332279-383616 GCA_013400135.1 Rhinoptilus africanus | reverse complement strand
GGAGCGGGCACGGCGCTGCCCGGGGCCCCCGGCCGTCCCCCGGGCCCGTCCCTCCCCTCGGTGGCGGGGAGGGCGCCGTTCCCCCCGGCTCCCTCCGCTCTCCCGCCGCTCCAGGCCGTGGCTGCCGCCCGGCTCCCCGCAGGTGTGAAGTTGTGTCTTGCGTCGCGCCGCGGAGCCCTGGCTCCTCCCGGCCCCGCCGGGGCGGTGGGTTCGTCGGGCAGCGGCGTTGAGCCGGCGGCTGGGGCGAGGGAGCGAAAGGCCCCGCGTGTTACCGGGGGCACGCAGGAATGGGGATTATTAAACGCAACCGCTCCGCTTGGCGCTGCCGAGGGTCTGGTGGTGGTGTTGGCAAGGGGCCAGCACGGCCATTGCCATGGCCGGCCACTCTCGGCACCCCCACGGCCATTCGCCCACCTGCTGTGGCCCCACGGGCCAAACCCGCAGCCCTATACGTGCAAAGTGGGTTAGAGTTCGTGTTTTAACAATCCCAAGTGACAGTTAGTGTTCCTTACAGAAATGATCAGAAACGGGTATCTGTGGCCAGACTGCTCGTTCTATTTTTGTAAAAGTTTTTTTTTTAACGTCAGTGCTTGCCTAGAAAAATGTGGGAAGTTAAAGTTTCAAAGCTGCTCTGGTTACTTCAAACATATCTTTTTTAATTAATGGAAGTGCAATGTAAAAAGCTATCTAAACTACAAAACGGTTTGTACATCCGTTCTAGCTAGTACAACTTTTTTTTTTTTAGAGACTTGAAGGGACGTCAGAGATGTGCACAGCATGAGGATAATGTCTGCTGCCTTGTTTATTTAAAGTTAGAGAGAGATACAAGTTTCTGCCTTATCTCTGAATTTCTTGGTGTTTGGTTTCATTTTTTTTTTTGTGGCCCGGTCAGACCTTTGTTAAAGCTTCTGTTATTTAACAGAAATGGCACAGTTATTAAAATGACTAGTAAGATAGTAAAAGATTATGTAAACTCCAGAGTTTAGGTGAGAACACTTCTTCTATTTAGCTGTGGGCAGTGCCAGGTTGAAAGATTAGCAGATTGCTGCTTTCTGCGATTTCCAGAATTTCACTGTCTGGCTCTTCTTTCCAGCTGGACTGTTTTATTCCTATTCCTTGCACGACTGACGATAGTGGAAGTTGAGAAACATGAGAGGTGGGAAGCTTGTAAGGTATTCTGCTTCAGTGAACCCACAAGAATATAATGCTGCTGCTTTAACTATTTTTGTATTTTACTTCCTGCTTGTCTGTCCTTTCCTTTTATCGTTATTTTTGGTTCTTGCTTCTTGCCATTCTTTTCTTTCACTTTTTGTTTCCCCGTAGACTGTGTGTGGTGTTTGGCATCTGTATCGTTGCACCACTGTGGAGCATCACTGTTCAGGACCTGGTCTGTAAACTGCTGCCCCAAAGGCTGGAGCCAAGTTTGGTGCAGCTGTTCTTTCGCGAGGCCATTTTTTTTCTCGATCTTGAGAAATTCTGGAGGACGTAGAAAGTTATCAAATAGGAAGTAATTAAAACAACGAAGCTGGTGCCTCTCCTTCTGGCTGTGGGAAAAGCCTAGTAGCTGTCATTTGGTTCAGAGGTGCCAAGATGTAAATTTCCCTTTTGATCCAAATAACCGCTTTCTTAGCTGAAAACCTTACCCTGGGAATTATTTAGCAATCCAAATGAAGGGCACAGTATGTTTCCTACATGGAGTTCAAGCCAACTGAACCACTTCTGTTTTTTCTGGCTTTCCCATAACTCTGCCCAACAGTTAAGAAAAAGAGCATCTAGAAAACTTTCCGATATACACTGAGCCTAGTGCTTCAGAAAACGCTGGTTTGCAGTGCGCCGGTGGTTTGATTTGTCAGTCTTGAGTGAGACCGAAAGTGAGGAAAACAGATACTGGAAACTGCAGCTTATTCAGTTGCTTGGGAAAGCACCTGATGCAAAACTTTGACTTTATTTTAAAGAACCGTTCTCAACTGCTGACTTAGTGTGAATGAGTTTGAAAATGAGATCAAGGAACTTGCAGCAGCAGCCAGCATGTGTTTTGCATTTGCAGAGGTAAAAGAGTGTTTTTGGGGGTTGTCTTTTGTAGGTGTCTGCCAGGCCGGGGGTGCAGAGCTGTGTGTGACTGTCTTTCTGGTGGCAAACCAAGGCTGTGTTCAGCACTCCTCAGGAGAAAGTAACATGGCTCTGAGTTGATTGATCCCACTCTGTTGTGCCCCTTATCTTTGTGCTACTTATTTCCATTTAAAGGGTGTAGGGGCCCCTCATCGTCCATGTGAGGGAACCTCTGCCTGGGAGCTCGTGTTCATTACAGCCATCGGGAAGCCTTGGGTGGGAAATGTGAAAAAAGGTTGTAGAACAGTAGTATAGACCCAGACATGTCTGTGCAGTGCATCTTCAAACGCTCTTTGTCAGTTGTGATGACAGCAGTTATGCAGAGTATATTTGTGTACTTTCTTTGGAGCAAACTGAAACATTTTAATTTTCATGCAATTAAATTTGTGAATTAATAACTGTCTAATTTCTTCCCTGTCCTTACGACTCCATTGCCATGGTTACAGGAGTAGCAGTGCTTTAACGCCATGTGGGAGAGCACCATGCCGCTGTCATGGCTGTGGTGCGAGGTTGCTTGGTGCCCGCGCTGCCTGGCCGTGCCTGGGACAGGGCGGTCGCGTCGTTCCTGGGGACGATGCTGACCTGTCGAGGCAAGCTACCTGGGAAAGGGAGGAAACAATTACACAGCACATTGTTATTACCATACAGCAAATGTTACTGTACATTAATTATGTAATAAAATTGGTGCTGTTAAGGTCCTTTGAACGTCATGTTGATGCTTATCAACACAAATCTGCTGCTCGGGGCCTGTTTCTTCTCAGGCTGCTGGGTGCATGCGCTGCCGCTCGGTGCCCTCCTTCCCCCGGCGCACTGCTGGACGTGTGTGGGAGCCGCTGCCCTCACCCTAGTGGCAGCTCCCCACGGGCTCTGCGGTGGCAAGGCTGCGAGGGACCGATCCTGCTGTTGCTCCGGCCGTGGGACCCCAGGTCCACGGCATCCCTGTGCCCGCTGAAATTGCTGTCTGCCTTTGGCTCTGGCTTCAGTAGGGAGAAGGTACAAACTGTGGGCAGTGGGCGTAGGTCGAGGCCAGGCTGCTGCAGTTTGGTGGCAGTGCAGGTCCACCACCAACTGAAGCCACAGCTGGGCTCCAATGGGCAAGTGAAGGGACTGTTTTTAGCTTTTCTGTTCCCACCCTTGCAGCGGTAGGTGCTTTTTTCCTCTTGTGCTGGTTTGAGTTTTACCCAAAGGTGATGTGTCTGGACGGTGTCGCAGACAACGGGGCCCACGGTTGTATGCGCTGCTCCAAGACATAGTGTTAATTGTCAGCAGCTTCCCAAGTGACTATTGAGAACAGGGACGGTTTCTCTTCCTCTCTTCTCCTATTGTTCTTTTTTTAATGATGTTTTTTACTAAGTGCTTGCCAACAGATTGACTATAAAAAGATTTAGGTCTTAACACATGCAAAATAAAGTGAGTGCTTAGGCTGGGATGTTGTAATTTAAGTTTTGGTAACCTTTCAAACCTTTCTAATTCATTTTAATATTTGTCATTTTATTAATAGGCTGTCTTTGTAGATTATAGAACACTGCTAAAATGAGAGCATTTGGTGCCATACACTGTAATTGTTAGAGAAGTGCCTTAAAGGATATATGGGGAAACTAATATGGAATTGCATGTGAATGCTGACCTTTGGAGCAGCAATGACACAGGAGAGATCTTTTTTTTTGGCAATAACTACTCTTACCAGGCCACTCTAATGGTATATACTATGAGAAGAGACTTCTCTTTTGAAAGTGAAGGGTGTTTGGAAACTGATTTGTCAGATGTGTGTTGCAAGCACCACCTCATCCTGTTTTGATTTTGCCAGTGGACCTTTTGAAAACTTTATTGCTGTTGATTAGTCAAGATAATCATGTTAGCTTTAGCAGTTTATTTTCAAGGTGACATTTACCTGAGAGGAACAAACTTTGCTTTATTCAGAGAAGACTTATTTAAAGGTAATCTCACTAGTTATTTTCCAGCATTTAAGCAGGTAAAGTGACTAGCTGTGATGATGAATGTTTTAATGTAATTGTTCTTCTGTCTTCCCCAATTAAAAATAAAGAACCGCAGAAGGCAACTTAGAATAAATTGGCAGTTGTTTCTCTTGGTAGCATATTTGACAGATACTGAACTAACACTGTGTGGTGACTTTTTTTATAGCTGCGTGAAGGATCATAGTTGATTACATGACTTGCTTGTGTTGATAACCAAAGTTCTTGTTGGCAGACTGCAATGCATTTATATAAATGCCCCAGCAGCACCTAGAAATGGTTAACTTCTGCTCTGTCCCTGCAGCCTGCCTCAACCTTATTTTTCTATCTTTACACAGTGAATCTCTTCCTGACTGGAAAAATAGAAAGTGCTGTTACCTCATTAGGTAAGACCTACTTTTCTTATTTGTATTTACTGTTCTTTTGAGTTGTTACTGTTTCTTCCCCATGTAAAGAGATCTTTTAACAAAACAGTATGACCTTTGTTTGAGAGAGAGTGACAATGATGTTTTAGGAAGTTTAGAACTTCTATGTCTTCCTAGGGTTATAGATCCATTGGTGTCACTGTGCTAGGAAAAAATGGTAAGCTTGAGGATAAGGTCACAGTATGTGCTGATACGTTTGGGGAAAACTATGTTTAGGAAATGTGCCTGGGAATATCAAGCTAGGGACAGTGCCCCATTCCTGGAGGAGCTAAAACAAGAATGTTAAAAATGTAATTTCCGTCTCTGTAGCAGCACTGTGACTTACTGACACAAGGAGAACATTGCAGTCAGAGCCCTCTTAGTGGTAAGGGCCCTCTTGTGCCTGCTAGTCTGCAGTCGCGCTGGTGGGCGTGCTGTATGCCCAAAGAGGTTGCAATTTAACTTAAAACTGAAAAACCAAATAAGGGAAACAGGAGGAAAAGAAACGGGAAAACACAACGTTAATTCTAAGGTGGTGGGTTGATTAATGTGGGAACTTGAGCGTTCAAGTCAACCTGGGGTTTGAGAAAAGGTTTAAATCAGGAAAAGGTGGTAATTTTATGATTAGGTAACTTCCTTAAATTTAGCTTAGGGGAAGTGTTGGTGAACCATGTAGGACATGTGTTGTTTGGAACACACTATTTCCATTCTTTCACTGGAAACAATCCAGAATGTCATCTATATGTTAGTCTGTGCTGCCTGGATGTTTCTTTGGCTTTTGGTGGAGTTTGACATCTGTTGGCTGTATTGTATGTGAGCTTACAAAGTGTAGCTTAAGTAGTTAAGCAGTGTCAGGCCTCTAGACTGGTGATACTCCCTCGGCCTCAAATATGTAATACTTTATCCAGTTGGCTCTGCGGCTCTCTGATGTTGTTCTTTTGCTAGAAACAGAGTTGTAACGTTTGGCTTTTATTTTTTCAAGCATGCTGAAAATCTCAGAGTATTGTAGCCTTCATGTTTTTGAGCTACTTTTTCCCCTGACAGCCTAACTGGAGCAGGGAAGAAAAATGATCATAAAAGGTCATTGCAATAGCGAGGTGCATGTGTGACTTCTCTTCCCTGTGGATTGGAGGGTAATGGATGAGGACAGCATGGCCGTAAGACAGGTGACCCTGCCAGGACTTGTCTCTCAGGACATGTTCCTTAGAAGCCCTGATAGAAGTTGGAGCAATTCTTGCTGTCCTAAACACGTCCTGACAAAGCAGCGTATTACAGAGTTGACCTCTATGGTAAGGTACAGTGCGATTTCTTTTCAGAAAGCAAGTAATAGCAGAAGTAATGAGTTGTGGAGAAGGCAGGTTGAGCCACCACCTCAGCTGTGTTTGTACGATGACTTTAGGCCAGACAAGCTGCTGGTGGCTGGGATCAGCCCTCCCTGAGCCTCTGTCCCGGGCTGGCAATGAGACACCTCAGCCTGTCGGTGCAGCCAGGGTGAGCTCCAGATGGGCGAGTTGAACCCTGGGGCCGTGCTGTTGCTGGCTCTGGTAGCTGGGGCAGGAGCAGCCTCCTGGAGCCTTGATAAAGTAAAGGGGAGCCTTAAGTCCCTTTTTCTCTGCAGGCCTAAAGGATCTGCATTAAGCCCTGTGAAGCCCTCATGGAAGGGCACGCTGGAGAATTCGGGGCAGTTTCCTGCTGACCCTGAGGGAGCTGCTGAGGAATTGTGTCTTGCCAAGCTTTGGGGTTTGAGAGAAGGTTCCCTGTGGCAGGTGCATACCATCCTTTATCCCAGAGCAGATGGTTGGGATGTGTCCCTTGGGACTGGGGCAGACTTCAGGGTGTCACAGAGGTGTGTGAAACTGCAGGATTTATCTTCTGCTAGTATTGCCTGAAAATTTATTCCTGCACGCTTTAGTGCCCCTAGCGCTGTCCTCTGGTGGAGCTTGACGTCTGTTCTGTTATAGTTGATTTTGCGAAAATAGGAGTAATATTATTCATGTAAAGTTTTGGAAACTTTCTTGCAAGTATTTGTGGCATATTTAACTGTCAGGGGGAATCTACTACTGTTTACAGTAGAAGTTGTCCATTTGATTATTATAGAAAGAGCCTCATTAAGATTTATGCCTGCTTGCCAGAAACTCTCTGAGCTCAAACCTCTTCTGGCATTTGTTTGAAGGTTTGTTTTTTTTTTTTTAATCTATAAAAGATTCATTGTTGTCTGCCTTCAGAATTTATCTTTTTTAAAAGCACCATCTCAGTAAGATTTTTGGTGGGTTGATTTGCCAGTCCAGGGATTGGTATTCTCTTATGTTTCCCCAGTAATCCTAAATGTGGAAAATGTAAGCCGTTTGGGGCTCCTAGTTTTTGCTTTTCTTCTGGGTTTGTGCAGAAAGGCTGCAGAAAGAGTTATGAAAAAAATTGTTGAAAAAACGGTGTCACTGGTCTTCTTGTGTGTTGTTGCTGATGGTAAGGCCTTCAGAACCCAGGACTGTACCTTTCTATTTAGAGACTTCCCTTTCCTTTAGATGTTTTGGCAATTTGAAAAGGCTTTTGTTTATTTTCCTGAAAGAATCACAGTGTCATGCTGAAGCCCAACTTAATAACACTGGTGCATGTAGGCGATTCTGCAAACTTCATGGCCAGGAGCTGAGGAGGGAAGTGGGGCCCCTTCATTGACACTGAAACCCCATCAGTATGAAATTGTGTCCTTGTGTGGTTTTTCTGTTTTGTTGCCAGCCACTGCAGGCTTTGATTAGTACACGTTTTTCTTTCAAAATTTGAGTAGGTGAAAGAAGAGCTGTTGGAAGCGGCACTCGGGTGCTTTGCCCCGTCAGCCACGTGGCAGTGGGTACACAAGGAGCAGAGGCAGACGACTGGTTAGGAGAATCTGTTGATATATCACAAATCCCGTAGTAATGAGCATCGATGGGAAATGAAAGGCATCAGAAGCATTAGGCAATTAAGTGAGGTCTGGGTAAACACAACTGCAGTTTTGGGGTGTGTGTGTGTGGCCTTGCTTTGCTCCAGCAGGTTCAGGGAACTGTGGGCATATCCTTAAAATAGTGTAATTTTGTTTTCACGACATGAATTCAGATTAGTGGTCCGTTCAAATCAGGAGCCTTTGTAAGAACAAAGCAGACGTCCTTTTAATTTTGAGTAAGGCATGTCTGGAATGCTTATTGTTGCTTGTCAGAGGGGTAAAGCCATGTGAGGGAATTGAGCAATGATGACCATTGCCAGATGAACTGCCCAAAATGGCATATATGTCTTCCAGCTCCCCTGGCATGGCTGCAAGCCCTAGGTCCTCTTAGAATGCTGTGGTACGTGTATGCAGTGACAAGTGTGTGGAGGAGCACATTCATAGACCTAAACAAACTGAGAACTAGAGCTGAAAAGTCCTGTGGATCTTACATTTGCTTTCATAATTCTATACTTCCATCTGCATCTCAGTATTTTGCCAGCATCTAGTGTGGAGCCTCTCTCGTTTTAGAAATGTGATCACAAAAATGTTCTTGTTTTTTGTAACAGCTTTCCTGCAAAATAGTTATTTGGAAAATAGATGTTTTCATGTATTTATGTATTCTGTATGCTTTTGTGGCCTTGGAAACTAGTAGGAATTATATGGATATGTTTCATTGGAATGCCCTGCCTGGAGAGTAAAAATAATGGCTTTTTGTATGTTGTGCCTCAGGTAAGTTACTCACCTCATGCTTTTTATATTCCTGTGTCTCTCACTTCAGAAGTGCTTACTGTGAGCAAGCAGGATAGAGCTGGGCACAGATTGATGGGTGGGGGGACGCGGCAGCCTGGCTCATCCCCAGCCTGCTCACCGCCTTACCCTCGCCCCAGTGCAGCCACGGCTCGTCCTGGTGCTGAGCTGAAAACAATGTGCTTATGTGGCTGAATTTCAAGCAATGCTGTAAAATCTGTGATTTATAACACAGGATATTTGGATGTGTGTGAATATGAGGAAATGAGGTATAGGCAACCTCTTTTTTTCCTTGACACCTTTTTAAGCTACGAGAAAGTAAGCTTCTGTCAGAGATTGGAATATTCATCTGCATTCCACAAGTCATGCTCTAGATAGTCAGTTGTTTTAAAAATAGTTTTAAAATATTTTTTGGGGAACGTTCAGAGTAGCACTGCACAGAATTTCCCCTCCTGTACTCTGCTGAGAGTATGTTTTCCCATCAGAACAGCTTTCCCACTTGTCCTTGGAACGTTTCGCTTTCATTTTTGAATTGCTTAAGTACAGATTATAAGTATTTGATGTAGCCTTAATTGGCCTGCTGTTTTCCATAGGAATAACGGGAAGTGCTTTGAAAATACTGTGCTTTATTTAGCCCTATTTGCTCCTTTCCCTGCCTAGAAAATTTCTCATATCTATGGGAGTTTAGAAGTAATTGGGAGTACTTAGTAATATTAAATGAAAACATTTGACATTGGAGTCCAGTTTACTTTTTTCTTTTTTGTTGTGGTAACCATTACAAACTCTTCAGATCTGTTGTATAGTTAGGAGAATAAACAACATGTCCAGGAACGTGGTACAACAAAATGAGCTTGTAGATACTTTTCACTGAATATGGATCTGCTCCAGCCACTGGGTGATGTACCCAGACTTTGAGAACCGGTAAGACCAGTTTCTGTATTACATCTTCTTGGCAGATCCATGCAGTAATATTGATTGTAGCCTTTGGTAGATTCATACATGGTTATTGATTGATGATGCATTGAAATGCTGGTTATGCTTACCTACACTTAGAGTGAGTGTTTAATTAAAAACCGGACAGGGAAGAAAGTGGTAAGAGGATAAAACTGTTGACTCCCATTTGTCTGCAATCCCCCAAAACTGATGAAAGCTCTTGTAGCTAATGTGAATTGTTGATTAGGCAAAGCACTAACAATAATTTTTTTTTCCCCCCTTATTAACAGCTGCTTGCAGTGGAGAACTGGAACAGCACACAGAGAGACGAGGAGTCATCTATAGTCCTTCTTGGCCATTGAACTATCCTCCAGCTGTAAACTGCAGCTGGTACATTCAAGGAGATCGTGGAGACATGATAACAATTAGGTATGGTTCGATATTCTGCGGAGATGAAGGGCTGCTTTGCTGAAATGAAACAAAATGCGAGTTCTTACCTGGTAGAGCAGCAGGAGGCGGTTTGTCGGCACTATTGAGCAGTGGTAGGAGGCTGGAGGTGGTTACACTGCAGCACGATGGCAGGTTGAGCACCCCTTGTTTTGGAAATGTTCTGCTGTGTCTTTTTTCTATAGGCTACTTCTGACATCTGCTATTATACATGCAAGTCACTTGTAGTCTTTTAATGTATTTATCTTCACAATACCTGCGTGAGATTTTATCCACGTCTGATAGATGAAGGGCTGGGAAGCAGTGATATATTTACTCACGTTGAATAGTCTCCTTTCTCTTCATTGCTTATAAATAGGGATAGGTGAAGGCTATAAAACCTGGAACAGCCTCATGGGATATGTAAAATTTTTAGAGCAAAAATGGCTTTTTCTGTAATGTCTTAAAATGATGCTATGTTTAATTGACAGTTGAAGATAATCATTGCTTACTGTTACTTGTTAACCAAAAGACATGCTTTTCTGCTTAATATTTATTTCCAACAGAATTAAATAATAGTTAGCATTTGTGGCACAATTTCAGCTCATTCTATAAAAATACCATTCATAAAGGCTAGAATATATTATAGTTTGTTCAAAATGTTTAGGCTATAATATCAGCATATTGCAAAGGTGCTTAATTTTCTGGGCTAATTGTAGTATGCTTCTCAAATGAAGAATTTCTTATTTAAAAAAAGGAGGAAAAAAGCAAATCTAGGAAAAGGTTTTTTGTTTGGTTTTTAGTACTGTTGTATTTGACACCATCTGCTCATTCTTTGCTCGGCTGCTTAAAAGGACTGCAAACCTCTTCAACTGCAGATGCTCAGCAATTAAAAACAAATCTGCCACAGATGGAATAATAGTAGATACCTGCCAGCATTTGAGATCCAAAAATAGAAGCATGCTTTTAAACCCCATTAAATTGTGTTGGACTCGGGGAATTTGTTTCAAAGCAGAGATTGCTGAAACTCTGAAGGAGCATACAAATGAGAGACAGGACTTGGCCCTGGAGAGCAATGTTGCAGTTCGTGCTATGGAAACCTCTCGGAGCTCCCAGTTAGAATTGGGATTCTCTTCTGCAAGCATGAGTGTGACAGAGGCCGAAGGGATAAAGGAAAGTCAGATGAGGAAACTGGTAACAACGTGTGTATACAGTTCAGATGTGTGCATAGCAATATGATTTGAAAGGTTTGTTCTGTGTGTCTGGGTAGACAGCCGCATGCTGCCCGTCCCTGCGGACGCGTGAGCTGGGTGTTACCTCCTGGGCAGCGCTGCCGCGGCCGTTCGTTTCTGGCTATAAATGTACTGGGGATGACTCACTCCAGTGTATGAAATGCAAAACGTTACAGCATCGCAGGATTCCTTTAGAAGGTTGCAGCCCTCATAATGCCAAGGACGTAAAAGAAACAGCTGACTTGCCTAGGCTAGTGTGATATAGGCAAACTGGGAAAGAGGGTTGAAATACAGACATTTTTTCCTCTGAACAGTTGGGTATGCTTCGTGTTCTAACAGTGTGTTGATAAGGGCATAGAAGAGTAGCTTTTTTAATTTTCCTAGGAAAATCAAACACAGTTCTTGTGATCACATCTGGATTTTGAAAGGTTTAAAAGAACCAACCCGCCTCCTTTGTGTTATGTTATGCTGAATGCGTTTCCTTTGATCTTGAATTCTCATTGACAGTAAGAGAGCAATGTGGTATAAGTTTCATATTTGAGATACAGCAGGAATCATTAAGGGATACAATTGCAATTGACAGTAGTTTTGATTTCCGAAACTTTTGCAGGCGGTGGTAATTTTTTATAAACCTATTATTCAGCAACTTTCAGTAGCACGGTGCCCAGATCTTCATGTGGGTGTAAGATGCTGGATCCTGTGGGCATGTCTTTTAGAAGCTTTCTCTTCATATCTGCCTTTCGTGTGTGTATTGATTTTTCTTCATATTCTCACATTTCCATGCTTATTGTTTTGCTTCATAGTTGACTTTTTAGAAATCCTCCGGGAAGACTTCACTAGAACATGTTCTTTGTGCTTCTGCCTCACTGTTAATTATGCATTTTTCAATACTGTCTTCCAAGTTTGTATGCCTGGTGGGATGGTGCTGTTGAGACCTGGGAACAAGCGTGTAGCTACTGTTTTTCAGGACTACGTTTTGTCATTTTAGATTTGGGTAATCAGTCTGTTAGTTGTTATTTTGGAAACTACTTGATTTTTCCTCCCATTTTCTCTATTTTTGTGCCTGTTTTCACAGAAGACTACATGAAAATCCTGTAAGATCAGATAAAGGTGTCATATGCAGCAGCTGCCTTTGTACCATCTTTTACAGGCTTTATATGTGGTTTTTTTCTCATACCTGAGAAAAAGATCAAAATCAGTTTTGTTTAGCAGTTGCTGTTACCTGATAGGTGTAATTAACCTGATATGGGCAGATTATAATATATTATGTATATATAAAAAATATTATAGGAATTTATGGGACTGAGCGTGAAATGTTCTCCATGTTCAGAATTCAAGATAAGAGCATTGAGAAGTTATCCACTTAGTGACCCACTCAAGCTGTCTCTTACCAATTGAGGTGGGGGGTGGGGGTAAGCTTCATTGGCTTTCATTTCAGTGATTCATGTCATTGGCTTTGAAAAAAGAAATTTTCAGATACCATCTGAGTTTCAATTTCTGAGTAAAACTGCAGCCTGTTCAGGTAAAGGCTTGATGGTCTGTAATTGTATGAAGAATTAAAGGGACTGCTTCACGATCTGTTTACCAGACTCACAGTGTTTCGAAACTTAGCATGAACTGGAAAAAAAATAATCATAATTACCGTTTATTTCATTCAGTTGTATATGCTCAGCATTTGAGAGCATGAGCCCCCATGTCTCTTGCCTAAGGTTACACAGTGAGCTGGAGCTGGGAGCAGAATAGAGCTCTCCTGACTTCCAGGCCCTCGTGCTTCAGTGGGTAAGCAGAAGTTTTTAATGAGCCAATTAAGTCATCAGTTGTTCACAGTCTGCCCTTGCTGTGAGACGTTGGAAAATAGAAGTAACTTTTCTTGCTTAATTGGCTGGTCTCTTTTATTTTGAGACTGTGCTGTACTGGTCTATCCATAATATTTATTCTCCAATTTTTTAATGAGTTTAGAGGGCCAAATTGGGCATTTTTTAAAAAAATCATTTACTAATTACTTTCATTCAGGTTCTACATCTGCTGGGCCTCCAACAGGTTACCCCTTTTTTTTGTTCATCTTCCTGATCATCTCGTGTTTGTCCTTTTCTAGTTATTATAGTTAAGAACACTTTTTTTCTTTGATTAATCTGTAGTTGCTTTTGCTTAAATTACTAAGAGAGTTATAGGGAATTCCCTACATTATTTATAGAAGTACTTTTTTTTTTTCTGTCTGCTATTGCTCCTTTCAGTGCAGATGGCAAAAAGCTTAGCTCTTCTAAGCATTAGTTTTGCAGCTAGCACATTTTTCGTCTTATTTATAGAGTGCTGATGAGTATTTATGATCATCTGATTTCATGAGGTTCTTCCTAGCGACTTAAGAATACTTGTCAGTTAACAGAAAGATATTGTTGTGGGCTACTGTTGCTTCATTTGAGTAAATTGTGCAAGATCTGATATATATGTGGCTATTCCTGTAGTTTTCTGTAACTTACTGGAATCCTGCTCAGTGTTGGAAATATCCTTTTCTCAATTTTACGTATTTCTGCAGCATTCTGTAAAAACAGACTTAGTGCTGCATTTGTCAGTTCACGTTGAGTTGTTCTGATCCTCAGAATCTGAATGCTTCGAGTGTTAATAGACTATTCCTGTACTTATGTATAAAACTAGAGGATTTTTAAAAGAGATTAGCTGTGTTAGAGACATTGCAAAAGAAAGATAACTGGACTTGGTGCTTTTGAATAGCATCTTTCAGGAAAAACCAAACCTGCAAAATTCAGTCTGGTAATTTTGGCCTGTTATCCCGGTCCCCTCCTCTATGGCTGTGTTGCGCTGGAGCTCCCAGGTGACAGCGAGAACAGCCTGCGGGCCCGAGCGTTTTACAGGGCGTCCTGTGTGTTAGTGTTGGGTCTTGTACTTCCTTAATATCGCAGCTCCAAAAGCTGGCAGCGCCAGCCCTGTGCTCCTGCAGAGCTGTGCCCTGGTGGGGCTCCTCTCCCGGCCCGCCGGCTGGCGCTGTGGTGGCGGGGAGGAAGAGGAGGTGGGAGGAAGGCCGGGCTCTCCGTCCCCTTGCCGTGCAGCACCCAGGTGCCCGGGCCCGGGGTGAAGGTGGGGGTGGTGGGGAGTCCATGTCCCACAGAGCGGGGAGGGCTGTGTCTGGGGTTCAGCGCCTTGGGCCCGCCGGGGCCATGTCCCGGACCCTCAGGCAGGCCGGAGGACTTTGACGGAGAATGGACCCTTCTTCTGCTTTCCCTCCTAAAGCCTCTGCTTCCCCGGCTGGGGCGTTGATGAATGTAGCTGCTCCCACTGGTGCTGCCTGGGGTACGGCTGACATTATCCATTAGTGCTCACCCATTCAGTGTGGCTTGATTCTGTTTCTTGTTTTAAGCTCAGAAAATGATGTGGGTTTTGGATACAAAGGGCCAGAGAGCTCCCTCAAGAGCCGTAACTACAGACTTCATTCAGGACTTTTCCAAAGAGTGTGAGGTGTTTGTACAGTCCTACAAGCAGGAGCACAGGACTTTGTCCCTTATTTCCACTGTATACCATCACGCATTTAGCCACTGGCCTAATCCTTTTGACGGAAAAATTTGCATTCCAGTTTGAGAAAGTTCAACTGAATAAGTAAATGTCCCTGTGCTCTATTTTGTGGGTAGCAGGGTTAAATTATTCTTCAGAAGACTGTAGCAGCAGCAGCACTAGATCTAATTACAGATGATAAAAGAAGTGAAGTAGCAGAGGTTGAGCGCAGTGTTCAGGACTCTGGTAAAATAAATCAGGCTATTTAATGTAAGATTGGTGCGGCAGAGACTTCTGACGCAAACCCTTGTTGTTGCAAATGCAGTATAAAGCGAAACCCAATTTTACATATTTATACGCGCACACATATGTATTCATGTTGTTTCATATTTCATTACAAAGGAGTGTTTTTTGTGGTGAGGTTGGTTGATGGCTCTTTCAAATATATCATGCTTTTTGTCTTGAGTAAAACCACCATCAATTTAAATTGGGCAATATTTGCTTCCAGTGCAGACAGTATAACTTAAAAGGATGCTGGCATGGAGTGACAATGCCTTAGTCAAAGCAAAATTTGTTCAAAATATGCCTGTTGACTAGTTTGCATGAGGTAGAACATAATTGCTTTGACTTTGCTTTTGTCCTTAGAAGAAGAAATTTCATAACTGTTACGGTATGCTATGTAAAACTTTACATCAGAACTAGAACATCTGTATTTCAGAGAAATTACGTTTATTCAGTGGTGTTTGAGACTCCTAGCCACCTGTGATTAAGATGCTTATTGTTTTTTAAAAAGAGTTCATTCTTGTGAGTATTCTGCGTTGCCCTTTTTCAAATACCAAGGCGTTTGTTTCGGTATCTCGCGCGTCCCTGGGAGACATGGTGTTTTCAGGGAGGCTGTTAAAGATGATGCTTCCTTGCAAGTCTATTCTGCTCATCACCCTTGTACTCAGTTGGTTTTGTGGCTAAAGCTTGTATTTCTGAATGGAAAAGTGTGGGATTCTGCTCTGAATCTATTTCAGATCCACAGCTGACACTTGGGAACATTGGTTAACCTTTGTATGCCTGTGCTTCTGCTTTGGAACAGGGGGCTCAAGTTTCTTCCTCTTTCTCACCTTTTTTAATAAACCAAAAAAAGCCCTTTATTAGCAATGTACAATACTACATCCTCAAGGTGCAAGTACAAGATGTTACAAGTGCAGGCTCTCCAGAGGTATTGCTGTCATCTGCAGAGGCGTTTGTAAACAAGGCATGTGCGTGTAGCTGACTTCTCTGTACTCTTCCTTTGTGTGAATCTTAAAAGTGTTAAACCTTTTCTTCCTCCCCTCCCCCTTTTTGTTTATAATAGAAATAAATGAATTTTAATATTAGATGCAGACTTATTTTAAAGCTTATTTTATAGGCAAATTCTGCCCTGGGTGTGTGCAGTCTGTGCTGTGTAACACGCTCTGGGTGAGTTATTTACCACATAGATCGAAGTAGCTCTTTCCAGCAGAGTAGTGAAGGTGGGTGGCTGTGGGACCCAGTGGGAGCCCTGGGACCTGGGCAGGGTAGGAGAGCTGTCTGTTTAGGTCTTGAAGGTTGGTCCTGGTGCATCAGAAATAACTATAGAAGTAAGAGATCAAAAGATCTAGTAAATGATCTTGTTTGTATCTCACAAGCAGAAGTTTTCCAGTCATCCCCTCCTTCTCAGTTCCGAGTTTCCATTTCTTGATTTGGTGACTGCTCCCTTTTCCTAAAAAATTCTGTTGTTGGGCATATAGTTCTAATACTTGTCCAAAAAGTCTTTATGACAAGAAAACCATACAAACAACCCTCTGAGTAGATGATAGAAACCTTTTTTGATGTCAGGTGCAAAATGAGTTACAGAGAGCAAAACCGATGTGATAGCTCAGTAATGCTGCCTTGCAGCTCTTGCAGCAGACTTGATGTGGGTGCCCGTAGTTTCAGGGATGCTTTGTGTAATTCCTTTTCATGCTGTAGTGCCTTTTCATACACTTTCTTGGTCATTAAAATTTTTTTTGCAGAACACCTAGGGCAGATATTCTTTAGTTTACCTTTGCATGGCTGAATACTTAAATTGTTTCATTCTGACTGCACAGTCATCTAAAATTTCCTTGCAAAATATGCTGGTTTCAGAAGCTTGATAAGATCACTTGTAGCAAATAATTAGTTGCTGTGGGAGTGTTTCTTCCCAGCTGGAAAGTCACAAAGAGCATGGTGGGAGAAAAAGAGTTAGAAAAGAGGAAGGATACATTTCTGGGTGCAGAAATTATATTTCCTTGCCTGCACATTTCTTAATTTCCATTTTAACTTAACACTTCCAGTGCTCTCTTACTTCTCACACACCAGCCTCATACAGTTCATCAAGGCCAAGTGCAAGGTCCTGCACCTGGGTCGGGGCAGTCACAAGCACAAATACAGGTTGGGTGGAGAACAGCTGGAGAGCAGCCCTGAGGAGAAGGACTTGGGGTTGTTGGTTTATGAGAAGTTCAACACGACCTGGCAACGTGCGCTGGCAGCCCAGAAAGTCTGTCGCAGCCTNCTTTCTAACCCAAACCATTCTGTGATAGGATTCTAAATTAATCCACCTTTTGTATAATTTATTCTGTAACTTTGCTTTTGCTCATATCTGTATTTAAGGAAGCAGCTTTCTTTGAGGACTCTTGAGTAAAAGAGGAATCATTCTTTCAGCTTTTGGAGCTACTTGGCGTGCTGTTTATGCCTGTGAGATGGGTGCTTTTCCAAATTCAGGGAATCTGAGTGCTTTGTTTATAGGTACTCAAGATACTGTAGGTGTTTCATTATCTTTGAATGTGATCTCTTTATGTCACCACTGCTTGATGCAGAATGTCAACTGTTATAGTCTGTTTTTAATGTGTTTGGCTCTGTTCCAGATACATGTTCTCTTTGTAACTTGTGTTTTCTTTTGTTACTAACAGTTTTAAGAACTTCGATTTGGAAGACTCTCAGAAGTGTGCAGTAGACTGGTTGATGATTGGCCCTTCTTCCAGGAGGGAGGAGTACAAAGTGTGTGGATCTTCCATACCTCCATCTTTCACTTCTGCAAGGGACCATGTTTGGATATTTTTTCACTCAGATGCATCAAGCTCAGGACAGGCTCAGGGATTTCGCCTTTCTTATATTAGAGGTAAAACCTTACAGTTTTGTTGGCTTCACTTACATTGTCTCTGGCAAAACTTGAAGACGGTAGTATTTTTTGTTGGCAGGATTCTTGGGCCAGTCTTGATGGCTGTAAGGTGTTAGCATGGTAACACTGATATTATTTCCACTTGGCCTTTTAACAGATTTTCTGAAGTGTCCTAACCTGACCGACTGGCTTGTGACATGCAGGGAGGTAGATGTTAAAAAGTGACAATGGATTGTTCCAAAAGTTTTGATACTGACTTTTCTCTCCCTGTCCTCTTTCACAGGAAAGATAGGTCAGGCTGTATGCCAGTCAGATGAATTCCGTTGTGCAAATGGAAAGTGTATTCCCAGTACTTGGAAGTGTAATTCCATGGATGAATGTGGTGATAACTCGGATGAGAGAAACTGTACCGTCCCTCCAACAGAGCCTCCCTCCAGCATCTGTCCCTCAGGAATGTTCCAGTGCAGCGCAGCCCACTCCACCAAGTGCTTGATGAACGAGCTGAGATGTAATTCAGTTAAGGACTGCAGTGATGGTTCAGATGAAGATAATTGTCCTGATCTTTCCTGTGGCAAAAGGCTGGGTAATTTTTATGGTTCTTTTGGTTCCCCAGACTTATTCCGTGCTGATCACAGCAGATCAGACCTCCGTTGCACGTGGTATGTGGACACACAAGATAATCGACATGTTCTGTTGCAGCTTGATTTGCAGTTAGGCTACAATGACTATGTAAAGGTGTATGATGGCATTGGGGAAAGAGGTGATAAACTAATGCAAACATTTTCATACCACAACAATAGGCATTCGGTGAGCGTGGAGTCATCAAAGGGCCAGCTCACTGTCTCATATCATGCCCGCTCCAAGAGCACAGGCCATGGGTTCAATGCAACCTATCAGGTGAAAGGCTATTGTCTTCCTTGGGAGCACCCTTGTGGAAGCGATGAAGAGTGTTTCACAGATAAGCAGCATTGTGATGGCTGGTGGCACTGTCCAAATGGCAAAGATGAGGAGAACTGTCCTGCGTGCCAGAAGAATGAATACCCCTGTGAAGGAAACAGTGGCCTCTGTTACTCAATACTTGACCGCTGTAATAACCAAAAGAACTGCCCAGATGGCTCGGATGAAAAAAACTGCTTTACTTGCCAGCCAGGAAACTTCCATTGTGGTACAAATCTGTGCATCTTTGAGACTTGGCGCTGTGACGGCCAAGAAGACTGCCAAGATGGAAGTGATGAGCATAACTGCCTGGTGATCGTTCCCAGGAAGGTCATCACAGCTGCTCTGATCGGGAGTCTTGTATGTGGCCTGCTGCTGGTGATAGCACTGGGTTGTGCATTTAAGTTATATTCTCTCAGGACCAGGGAATACAGGTAAGCATCTTGCTTTTATTGCGCTTTAATAGCTGTGGTGGTTTTTTGCCTTTCTGTTCAAAGGAAAAAAAGTCAATTGTTAACTGGAGAATTTGCAAAATACTGTGAAATCAATCCAAGGAATTGATAACAATTAAATAGCAGCCATTGCATTAGGCTTAGAGAGGAGCAGTTAAGATTTTTGGAAGTAGCAAGGGGAATGTCAGCTCTTCTGTGATCTGTGAGAAATAAACATTTTTTTGTGCAGCCTGGGAGAACCTATATCTAACTTAAATCAAACCTGAATTGAACAATTTCCTCTCCTCACTCCTGCCCCTGCAACAAACCCCTTGCCCCTACCACAAACCAAGTGCTGAACTGTTCCAGTGAAATCTTCCCTGCACCTGAACTGAATAACCCCCAACCCTCCCCAGATCCTCCAGTTCTCAGTGCTAAGAGCAATGTCCTGCAGTGGTGGGGCTGTTCTGGGCAGGCACGTTTGCCTGCGCCATGCCCCTTCCCCGGTGCTGTGTGCCCTGTTGCACGGAGAGTGTGTGTGTTCCTGTGCCTGGGCGCTGTGTGGCTCTGCCCTTTGGAGGGAGCCAAAAGGCACTTCCTGGTGCACTAGCTCTGTGCCACACTGCTGGCGTGGGTCCTGTTTGCAGCACACTGTGCTTCATGGTCCCTCCTGGGCAAACCTGCACGACTAAGGAGCTGGGAAACAGCTGCCATGCTGTTGGGAGTCACGGTGCCTCGGTTCTGACAGGTCCGCCGAAGCCGTCTGCAGCTGCAAGCTGCCCCTGTTGTGGGGTTGTTTCCAGGTCTTAGTGTTGTCTTTTCCAAAAATAATCTTTGGTCCTTTGCTGAACAAGTCACCACTGTTAGTGGCATAAGCTGGCCGATTGAAAAACTTCATTTGCCACGGAGTCCAACCTGGGATCGTGCCAAAGAGTTTGCTGATTGGATTCACTGGTGCTTATACCCTGTACTCTCATTCCTTTTGTTTGTTTTTAGCATCCTGATGAGATTTTCACAGAGCCTAGTTGAAGGTTCACATTTTTGCTGCGTGCAAAGCCCTCTGCGCTGCTTTTATACGTTAGTGTGAGGGAGGCAGGACAAATTGACTGTTGCTTTTCTTCCACGTCTTCCCTCTGGTTCTGTTTGCAGAGCATTTGAGACCCAGATGACGCGACTGGAGGCAGAGTTTGTGCGGCGAGAAGCTCCTCCTTCCTACGGGCAGCTGATTGCACAAGGACTTATCCCCCCTGTTGAAGACTTCCCTGTCTACAACGCATCGCAAGTATGGAGGCATCAGTGCCAATTAACCTGCCAGCAGCCAAGATGCTATAAATTAGATAGTATCAATCCGCAGCTGTATTTGTTCAGTTTCAGCTGTGCTAGTTATATGGAAGTCCTATAAAAATGTGTATGTTTTACTTGGAGCTGAAGAACCACAGTTACATATCTTGGTGCTGTGGGTAGTGTGGAACACGTTGAGTGTGTTTGCTGGGGAACAGCAGTGAGATAAGCACATGCTGTTTTGCTGTACATCAAGATAGAATGAACAGAGACAGAGAGAAAGGTCAGAAAGTAAACAGAAAAAAGGTTTTTCAAGATGAAACTGTAATGTGCCTGAAGTGATAAGAAAGTAAGGTCTCTAGTAGTATTCTTGGGAAATGGTGGGATTATTTTCCCTTTACAGATACGTTGCACTGGGAAGCCGTTAAGGCATTCTTCTCTTTCATTGCCAAGTTCTCCAAAGTCTCCTGTGCCCTGTCAGAAGTATCCAACTGTGATACAGTTCCTAGTGTGATAAAGCTCTTGTAGTTTGTTACTGGAGTTTAGAAGTAGTTTGCCTTGGCCTTTCTTCTCTGCTGTTGTCATCAGTTTTTGAGGATCCTCTGCTATTGCTGATGGTAGAGGACTGGGCGGTCTGCAGTCTGGTTCTGTAGTGGTGATCTGATCACCTGCGTGGAGCATCTTCCTGGGCAGACAAGTAGATCTTAAGCTCATAAATGCTTTAAGAGGGAGTCTTTTGGTACAAGCAGAGCTGTCTCTGGTACTTTTAAATAGTTCATTAGAAAATACATGTTTAACAAGGATGTGCCGGGATCAAGTCTGAGAGTTCTGCTAAGGTGGAGATATTAGTGGAAAGAACAGGGCTAAGGAGAAGTCTTTTGAGTATGCGTGAAATCATAGTTTGGTACATCTGTGTTACAGGCTTCTGTGCTGCAGAACATCCGAACAGCCATGAGGAGGCAGATGAGACGACACTCGGCAAGACGGAGCTCATCTCGGCGGCGCTTGGGCAGGCTCTGGAACAGACTCTTCCACAGACCTCGGGTGAGAGGACAGATCCCATTGCTGACACCTGCCCGCACTTCACAGACTACACTGGGTGATGGAATCATCAACCGCACCGATGGGACTATTCGGAATCCTCCACCTTCCCCCGAAGGACCTAGTTTAGAGGCAAATACCCATGGCCAAGCCAGGGGCCTACAAGAAGCTGGGTGCAACAGCTTGCAGCCAGAGACTGAAATCACAGAGCCATCGCCTTCAAATGTCTCACCGAATACTTGCACAGCAGCACATGCAGAGCCTGAGGCTGGACGCACTGATAAACCTTTAGGTGCTGAGACCTCTGGCAGTGAGCTTAAGCAGTCCAGTAAAGCAGATTCAGGAAAGACTTTCAGAGATCCTTTATCTGAAGGTGTTGTAGAAACTATCCATGGAGGGTCAGCACCCAGGAGGACTGTCCCAGAGGACAGTAGCTTAAGTAGAAGTCATCCGCTGAGTGAAGAGCCATGCAGGTTACCCTTAAAAAAGTGGGAGTCTGCTTATTCAGACAGCTCCGTGAATGTTCATATCCAAGTGGATGGACAAAACCGATGTTGCCCGAACTCATACCAGGAGGAGCCTTTGGGTATTCATGCGGCTTGTTGCCATTCTGTGGAAGTGCCAATGTTGGAGTCCTCTACTCCCCTCTCTGAAATCAATACCAGTGATGATGAATCTTTACTTGTTTGCTAATAAAAATTTTTGGTTTGGCCCTGTAAATTTTGTAACATCATTGTTTATATGACAGTGCACTTTGAAGATAGGTGGTATTGTATGTGCTCTCAACTTTGTCTCTTAAAACCAGCGTGCTTTAATCCCGCCGGGAGTACAGTACAAAACTAACTGGGACGAGTATTTGTATTCGTTGCTATTCCTGAAACTCCAGTGGGGCAGAAGTAGGCCAGTATGTGATGTCAGGGGCTAGGAGAGCAAGAGTGTGTCACTGCAGTTTGGAGGTATCTCCGTCCTCTGATACTTCTGTGCATTTATTCACGCTGCATTCAGGGAATTAGTATTTCTTTGCTTTTCAAGTGGTCTTACTGAAACTAGAGAGAACTCTGTTGGAACCTAGGGCAGGCACCACTCATTGTAACTATGAGTACTAAACTAGAAATAGCATTGTTGTCTGTTTAGACATTGTAATTTAATTAAAATGTAATATTTTTAATTACAAATATTTAGAAGGACATAAAATCCTTTGTAGCTTCCTCTTTATAGAAGTTGCTCACTTCCTTTGCTCCCTTCAAAAATGTTTTGATGGCCATATGTACCTTGAAGCGTCCACTAAAACCAAAGTTTCTATATACAATACCCAGAATGATTCCAGGTGTCTTACCTGCTACAGCTTTGTAATGGGAGATGAGCAGTGTTGAGTGTGAGTGGAGCACATCGAGCCTCAGTGGCGGTAATATTTCTTTTTTGTGTTGTCATATATTACATTCTTTTCAAAGTGATGTTGTGAAGGTTGAAGAATTTTTTGCCTTCTTGCTACCCTGTTTTTCCCCTCCTCCCTTCTGTTTTCAGGGACTTTTATGATTGTACCACGCTGGGTATGCCCTGAAGGGTCCTGAGGCTTCACAGCTCCCATTGCTGCAGCGGGAAGCACTGAGCACTTGGTAACTGTCAGGGTCAGACTGTTGAAGTAAAATCTGCTTCACAAGTTTGCTTGTAAATCTGCTACCTAGGTGCAGATGTATAAATCAGGTTTCTTTATTTTTAGAGGATGCTATTTTGTTTGCTTTTTTCTTTTTAAGAACTGAAATAGGTCAGTGCCATTTTCAAAGCTGACAGTGTGTATGGATTGCACAACACGTGCATGTAAACTGGTGCCTTTTTGGTTTTCAGAGTGTAATTAAAAGCAAAGGAGTTATTTACCTGGAAGAAGGGTGACATTGCTTAGCCAGGAGTGACATTACCCTGTGATAGCTTGGCCCTGTTGTGGTGGCTGGGCTCCCCTGCGCTCTAATGAGCTCTGCTTCAGTTCCCCTGTGGCACAGGGACAAACTAAAACACCTCATGTAGAAACTCACAAGGCAGTTGATGCTGCTGCTCTGTGAATGCCCAAGCGCCCTGAGACTTGTTTGTTGCTGTAGGAATTTAAGTTGCCCAAAGTTATGAACTGAACCTGTAAAACTGAGGTGGATTTGGCATCTGTGGGCCTGGGCTCTGCTCTCCACTGAACCCTCCTGGCTGTGAAAGCACATGGGCTTTCCCAGTGAACATTACAATTTATATCAAAGTGTCAAAGATGTTTTTCCTTTAAATGGGCTATATTTTGCCCTGGACCTTTTACTAGGACTCCCTTTGGGAGTGCCTGAAAAAAAACCAAGGAAAAGGACTTCGGCTTTACTGAAACATAACATGGAAGAATTAAATTTAAGTGATTTTTTTTCTTTATCTTCTGAAGTTGTAAATTGGTTTCATACTGTGCACACCAGAGGCAGAAGATTCAAACTCCTTTAGGGCATCGATAGCAGGAAGGGCTTGTGGCAAAATGCTTAACAAGTAAGAGTCGTAGTTAAATAAAATAAATACTGCTCAGTCATTTTTTCCACACGCTTCTGTGATCAGAATTCATTTCATCAAAGGAAATGTAGTTTTGAAAGAGATCTTGCTTTCATGGCATTTGTAAACATTTTAGGCACATTCCACCTTTGCAAGGCCACATTCTGTAGTCATTGCACTGCCAGGGTTGTTCGCATCGAAGGCTACAGGTTTTATTGTCTGTCTTTTTTTATGTCTGAAGTTAATTTTAAATACATAGAATTGTGCACGTAAAGTAGTTAATTATAATTGGAGGAAGATTATATTTCAAGGTTAGTATTGTGCAGATATGAAGGACCTTAGAAATAAGTGTATGTTTAATTCTGTTACAGAAATGTATTTCTATAATAAAATAATGTTGGTCATACTATGCCTTAAACTATCACCGCTGTAAAGCTCTTAAAGCTGAAATATGTACTTCAGAATACTGCTGTACTTTAGGAACAACCCTGAACAGCTAACACTGTATTTTATTTTAAGATTTGTAACTTCACGTAATTTCTTATGTGTATCATACACATTTTGTGTACTGATCCATTTGGTAACTCGGTGTAAATTTCATTGAGAAGGTTTTATTTTTGAAATTTTTTAAAAAAATCCAGGTTAATGAAAATTTGATGCTTGAAGTGTACAAAAATGTTCACAGCCCTCACTACTGGAGTTCATAGTCTGGAGCATTGATGGGAGACGTGAGCCCAGGGCTCTTTGTAAGCACCTAGCCTGTATTCTGCTAGGCAGCGTTCTCTCCCAGCTCCCCTGGTCCGTTCCTTGGAGGGAAGTGTCACAAATTTCCTGTCAATTTTGCAGAAGAAATCTCTATGTCTGCACTGTGAGCACAAACTGAAGTGTTGCAGGTTTCTGGAATGTCAGTCCCTGGAGGAACCATGCAGCCCATCGGTGTGCGTCTGCCCTGGTCAGCATCGGGCACCGAATCCGCCCTCCTTGAGGACACCTGCGTTCTGTTTCATGTAAGCTGCCGCCCTGTACCCACAATTTCCTCAAATTAAAAAAAAAAGTGGGAAACTGTGACTGTGCCAGATGTGGACACATAGATCTCATTGTTATGTTTCTTTGCTCAGTGGAAAATACCACACTTTAGTGACTAAACAGCCTAAACTTAACCAGCTTGATAAAATTTTTGTTATTTTAATAATGCTTTTCTGCAGTCTTCTAAGATTTTTGTAGACAGAAGGGAAAACCACAGTATTTAAGATAGTTTTTATTGTTGTTTCTTTGTTTGGGTTTTCTTTAAAGATACGAAACTCCCCAGTCCAAGCAGCCAAAGCCCCTGAGTAGAGAAGAATACTCACAGGGGTTTGAGAAGAATGGAAGCCCATAGGCAGCATTAAGGGATAAGTGACCCCCCTTACGTTTTCTCTTACTGCTGTTAACACATGGGGAATATTTCTATTTGAAATTCTGCACCTTCCAGCTTGTATGTGACTCTGTAAATCCCTTAAGCGTACTTGTTTTCTTTTTCTGTTCTCTGCTTTTTTTTTTTAATTTCATTTTTATTTACCTGTTGTATATATTCCTTTAGATACAACATTTTACCATGATGTATGCACAGGTATATGGTTCAGGTATGGCATCATGGTTGCCAGTGCCTGCTGGGTCCTGGACAATGATACTAAGCAAGTAAGATGCTGGGCATCATCATACTTCGCTCTCGCTTTGGATCTATTAATTTTTAATAAAATTTGACGTGCCCAGAGACTGTGGGTTTCTGAGTGTCACTCGAACACCAATAATCGAGGGTGCCGAAATTGTACTTCCACAGCCTTTGTTTGACTTTGACTCTGCATATGCAAACCCATAGCTCAGTATTTTAACATAAATATGAAGGGTGGGGTTTTTTTTGTTTGGTTTGGTTTTTGGTTTGTGTAGTGTTTTTTTTTTTTTAATTATCTGCTTTTTCTGGTAGCTGAAGCTGTGGAAGTGCGTCACTTTTGTAGCTAGTACATGTGAGATCGTAGCACTAACAATTCACTCTTGTATACAACTACCTTTAAAATGCATGTGTGCATATACCCCAAGCACAAAGAAGCCCTGAAGTGTATGATTGTGTAAGTGGTTAAACCACCCACCCCACTCCCCACTCCCAAAGTAATTTCTGAAGTGCAGCCTGTTGTTCCCGTCGCTGTGGGCAATGCTGCTTGTGCTGATGCTTCCCCTTCCTGCTCTGTGCTTTGGTGGCTACAGCCGGCTCTGTCCTGCTGGTTTCCAGCAGAAGGTGGGGCCCGGGTTATTTGCTGTTGATGGAGATTTACTCTACAGGCTCAGAAATCTTTATCTGTATTGAAAAGAATTGGACAGACTTTATGGTCGTCCGGATTTATCCACAGCTGTGAAGGATGGGAGGACAGAGGGATAACACCACCAAACCTGGTAGAGTGTTTGCTTTGCTTTGCCATGCAGCTGCATGACAGTGGCACGAGCAGCATTAGTACAAACCTTGTCCTGATGTGAGGCTGAAATGAATATAGTCCATAAAATGGAAAAAGAGTAATAAAGGGTACCTGTGCCTCTGCAGCAGTTTGTTGACAGCCCGTGCAATAGACACACCTTAAAACAAACTAAGGAGCTAACTCAAAAAGCCTTGAAGGAATTATGTATTTTTTGAACCAGACCTTTGTCTGAGAGGGAGGAGAATTTGCTTTGCTTAAGATTTTTGGTCTTTGCAATAGGGTGAGTTTTTATCTCCCGGGCATGCGTCAGGATTTAAAATCCAGTACGAATGGCCATCAGCCCACAGCAGGTAACAAACCTCATCTCCTGCCTCTGCCAGCCTGTTGCCCCAGCAAGCTGTTCCGTAGCATGTCCGGCTCTTGTAATCTTGGCTGCAGGGATTAACCTGTGACCAAGGCTGATGGGAGAGGTTTAGGTTTTAGCCGTTCTTTGCTCCCTGCTCTACCATGCCTTCTTGGTCTCCCTCCCTTCTAGTGCCATCTCTTGCCTTAGGACTTTAAGACAAATTCCTTCATGGCTTCTTAGCATCTCTGGTCACTTTCTAATCCTTTTCCTTGAATTTTCCCTTTTCATTTGTCCAAGTGCTGAAGTTTCTCTTTGTAGTTAGAGCACTGATGAGTGTCAAGGACCGAGGAGGGGAGGTTCAAAAAGCCAAAGAGGCTTTGCCTGTACCACAGCTGGGGTGGGAGGTGGTAACAGGGCACACAGGTCCCAGTGCTAAAGCTTTAGCTTTAAATCCAAGCAAGGTTTACCCTTTTTTTTTTTTTTTCCATTTATGACATGTACTTCAGTATCTCTCACAAAACTCCTCAGCAGCTGAGTAATTGCTAACTTCATGTCATTCGGTACTTGGAGAAAAGGGACTGGAAAGCAAGCGTGTTTTGTTTTCAAGGTTTCGAGAATTCACAGCCAAGAGAGTGAAACATGAGAGACATCTTGACAAAGTCCTCTGAGAACGAAGCGCGGGACAGCGCGCTTGCTGGGCGTTGTTTGTTTGTTTGCTTTCCTCTCAAAGATGAGTCATTTATTTATCTTCATCTCTTGGGCACGGAGAGGAGCGGCAGGTTCTCGGCAGCAGCCAGTTGCCATTGGGACTGTCCGCTGCAGCCCACCCTGGATGGAGCTGCTCCAGGGGAGCCCCTGGCCCGTGCTGCAAGGTTTGGGCAAGGCTGCACTTTCAGAAGCGATTGAGCAGGGAGAAGGAAATCTAGTCGGCGTATTTTTGGATGCATTTTTTCGTGAAGATGCTTCCAACTGGAGTGTAACATGAAGTGCACAGTGACTCATTGACCCATCCTGAGCCGGGTGAAAGCTCTGACCTGAGACCTCTCTCTTACCTTCACCCTGATAGATCAAACTCTTGTGGTGGTGTGCTAATGTGAACCGAAAGCAAGCGATGCCTTTATCGGGGCGATGAGAGTGGCTGGACCAGTGGCATCAATGGCCTCATCCTCCCTGCGCTTCCCAGCGGTGCCCACCCGGCTCCTCCTCCCACTGACCATCACCTGCCCTGGGAGAGGGACCATCTCCCCCCATCAGCACAGTGACGGTGTCTGCTGCTGCTGCTCCTCCCAGCACTGTGGGAATGCAGGTACGGCTCATCCATACTCTCGGCAATACTGGCACTGTCTTGTTTTCCCTCTGAAATTCTCTGAATGCTGTATTGTTGCCAGTGCTAAGAGAATAAACAGCACAGATATTCTTNCATAGCATTGCATTTCTTTTAAAGCTTTGTATTAAACTCCTTTCTTTTGGAAACAACTTGCTTTTCTGTATCAAGAATCACAATGTTCTTGAGATGCTTGTAGCATCAGCTGCCTCAGGGTTTGTCTTTTGTTCAGTGGGCTTTAAAATACTAGTGATTACATCTCCTTTGGGCCTTTTGCTTCCTTTTTTGGAAAAATCACGCTTAGATGGGGTTAGGCATGCTGCTAAATTTCACTTAGCATATGAATTTATCTTTCTAGTTCTGTACATCGATTTCTATGGTCAGAAATTGTACACATTAGGAACTAAATTTTGCAAAGTCTTTCAAAAGTAACATATGTGATGTTGGGAGCACAGATAAAGCTGTTCCTAAAAATGAAGTAGGACAGCATGGAACAGCCTTCGGGAGTTGGTATGTAACTTGAAGATGAGCTCTACTAAACCACCCTGTTCTAAATTCAGCCTTCTGTTTTAAGATCAAATCTCGATTGTTTTAAAGCATGGCAGTATAATGAGGGAAAATTTGAGCCAAACCTAGTTAACAACCATGAGGCAATTGGCCCTTTAATTTTGCTTTTGATTTCCTTAAACAATAGCCAAGGAAAGCCTTGGTAGGAGTTATAGCACATTATTATTATTATTATTATTATTATTATTATTATTATTATTATTATTACCACCACCACCACCACCTTTCTCATTACCATACAGACTTGTTGTCTCAAGAGCTGCAGTTTCTGTGCTGGCTTATTTCCATACTTTAATTATTTAAACAAACAAAAATAAAACCACAACAAAACTGATAAGTTCTGAAAGAAATCATTATTCCTGGTGCCGTAATACATTTAATTTTCCCACTAGATAATAAAGTTATTGGGAAAATTAATCTGTTGGAAATTTTACCACAGAAAGATGATTTTGAGCCATGGAAAATAAGACTCGGTCATGAGAGCTGTCTTAACAGGGGTTAAGTGTTCAGGTGCTGCTTCGTCAGTTGAAATAGGGGAGGTGTGCTGGGAATTTAAAAAAAAAAAAAAAGAAAAAAGAAAATAAGCTGAATAAAAAGTATTTTCATTAGCAAACTTTATATATTAATAACATTATTTAAAATGTGGAATCTCTCTTTACATGTGTGCATAATACACACAAAGCCACGCCTTTTTCTTTAGGTAAATATATATTTTAATCTCATATGAGCTTTATACAGAGAGAATAGTGTAAATTGTGTTTCTTTTTAGTGCCTGCCATCTGCAAGCTTGCAGAGAGATGGATAGATACTTAAAAAATGAAAAAAACTTCTAATAATGCAATGTGTTGGAAAGGCACATTCCTTGAGCTATCTCCTTATTTTGAGTTTATTCTTAAATCTTTGTAGACCGTGTGGTACTTGACACAGATTAATGAATCCTTAATTTTTGTAGCAGGGCCTGTACCACACAGAAAGATGCTTTTAAAATGAAATTCACATAGCTGTTACCAAGGCTACTGAACATGATAGTTTCTGTTTCCAAAAGTTGCAGAAGAATAGTAGCAATTCACAATATTGCCCGGAGCAGTTCTTGCACTTTGCATTTTCAAAGCATCCTTTGGTGTGAAAGTGGCCATATTGCTACAGCAACAAGCCTCTCTATATTAATTAAATATAGGAATGAGATTTTTCTTTCTTAGTGTTTGCCACAAATAAAATATGCAGAACACCTTCCAAAGAGCGTCTGATGTGAGAACGATTTAGGCTCGTTTCTTGCCTGAGCATGGCTGAAATGGTGTTCGTCTCTGAAGCAGTGTGACAGCCACTCACACCAGAAAAAAGGAGAAAGGCTGGGCTTCATTTGCCCGTTTCCCTCCAGTCCCACTCCTGAGCCTGCTGCCAACCCCCCCGCACCGCTGTCCTCCCCCTGCCAGCACCCCTGTCCCGCTGGGCTGCGGGGGGGGACCTAGGGGCCCAGCTCCGCCTCGGTGCAAACACTTCAAGGTTGAGATACTTGAGATTTTTATCACTTCCTTTTTTTAAAAAATACTTTTTCCTGTGTCACCAGATGATGGTGAAACAGGCTGTTGATTTTGGGCGCTGGGCTCTCTGGTCTGCCTGGGTGGCTGGTGTTGGGTGCAGGAGGCTGGGGGTGGCCACACCGGGACAGGGGGCTCTGGCAGTGGTGAGGGAGGGGGGTCTTCTGGGGGTAACTCACGTATTACGTGGGGATTCTCCCCGCCCAGGCATGGCAACAGGAATCTTCCTGCTGCTGTAGATGTCCCAGGGGCTCCTTGCTATCTCTTGATTTCGCCACGTCGATTTTATGTTGGAAGCTGCCCTGCCTTTGAAATGTCTAAATCTGTGTGTTGCTGACGGACCCTCCTGGCTGCTAAAATCAGTATTCCAGAGCTGTGTCTGTGCTGCTTTCCCCTGCTGAGCAAGTACACTGACAGAAAAACACAACCAGCACCTTATTTTATATTTTATTTATTTTCCTCTTTTTTTTTCCTCTTTTTTTCTTTTTTTTTTTAGGGAAAAACTAAAAGCTATAGATGCCATAAAGGGTGTAGCTCATTTTATGGGCTTCACTATTGGAGCTCTAAAAACATTTACTTTTTTTCCAGAAAAACATTTTGCAAAAATTAGCATGTAAACAAGAGGCCACTTCATCCTGGGAGGCTGTGTCGCTATTTCCTCGCCGCTGTCTCGGTCACCGGTGGCTGAGAGCAGGCAGAGGGTGCCTCCTCCTCCTCGGTGATTCCCCCCTGAGGGTAGACCACAAAACACAGCTTCTGTCCCCAGCAGGTCACCGACTCTGCGAAGAGCAACACGCGGGTGGTTAATGGGGATGCTTAGGCTCTGCCAAGCAGGAGCGATGCTGGGGCCATCCCACGCGTGAAGGGACGCACATCACGCCAGGAGGAAAGCAGGGCAGGGGGGAGGCAAAGCCCTCGGACGTTTATTAGTCCTTTTGTGAGAGCTCATTTTGCCTCCATGTGCTTAAAGCTGCACTTGGGTGTGTCTGCCCTGGGACGGGCTGCTGTGGGCAAGCTGGGTGGATGGGGAGCTGCAGTGGGGCAGGAGAGGAGACAGGAGCGAGCGCAGCAGTTGCCCGAAGGCAAGCGCTGCCTGGCCACCTTGTGCCCGCGGCTGAGAGAGGTGGTGGGCTCGCTGGCCGGCTCCCTGTCTGTTTTAGTGCCAATGTGCCAGAGGTTAGGTGGATCCCGGCAGCCCCGTGCAGCCCCAGGAGTGCAGCAAGGCACTGCGGCACTGCCTTACCTATTAGCCTATTTACACACTTTGGTTTATTTCTCCAGTAGACTCCAAGGAAAAAGACCGGCACTCCAGTTAAAATGATAATGAGTCCAACACCACAGACGACCGGCTCAGAGTATAAGCTGAAGATCAGCAGAAATGCCCAAAACGCCAGGTAAGTGATAGGGATGAGGAGATTCACCTACCGGGAGAGAGCAGAGCAGAGCACGACCATGCAGAGCAGCAGCAGCGGCTGACGGGCGGAGGGGGCTGTGGGGGGCTGCGTCAGCACCGTGGCTTCGGGCCCCCCTGCGGGTTGTGTCTCCCTTCCCTCCACCAGTGGCGTCCTCCCTGCCATCCTGGCAAGTTCACAGGAGGGTCTGCCTGTGTGTCCTTTTTTCTACACTCGTGGCACTTTGGGGTGTGTTTTGGGACCGTAAAACACTATCACTACACCAAAAAATAAAGCCTTCTTCAAAACGGGAGGATGGAGGGCCTGGTGTGCCTATCCCACCCTTTGCATCGCTGTGATAACCAAGAGATTTAGCTTTAACATTGTCACCTTGATAGGTCTGAAGATTTTGGGTTTCTTCCAGCGCAATACGATCAGGCCTATAATTGTCACTCCGTAGCAGAGGTAGTTAATAAATGACACGTAGTTGATTAGTGTGTATGTGTCTCCAACAAGCATGATGATGAGAGTGGCCAAACACTGTGAAGAGAGAAGCATAGCCTTAGTTGAGTCATCACTAGAGAAGGTAGCTTAAAACCAACAAAAACAAGCAAAACACCTGTCAAAGCAGTTGAACTCCTTTTGTTCATGGCCTGTGCGGGGCATCAGATTTTGGTCTGTGTAACTCCAGGCTCTCTTTTTGCATATATCCCTTTTCCTCAACTGTCTGTTTCAATAGCAAAGCCCTCTTGTATGTGTGGGAGGCTTCTGCACTGGGAAGCAGGCACCATCCCATTCAGCGACCCTTCGGTCCCTGTCCAAAGCCTTGGCGGGGGGATTTCAACGCTGTCAGCATTGTCTCTACAAAATGGATGTAAACCAGGACTGTGTTTTATGTGGGTGTTGTGTAACGTGATCCTCGCTCTCCCCTGGCTGTCACAGGCAGACATCCCTCTCCTGCGGCTGTGGGGCAGGGACACTGCTGGGAGCCGTGAGAGCTGCGGGTGGGTGACACGGAGGTGCCAGCCGTGATCCCAGGCTGGCAGCAGGTGGCAGAGGGACCCGCTGCTCCTCCGATTGCTGGCCGCAGTCACACGCAGGCAGGAGAGATGGCTGCTCCCCACCATCTGTTTATTTTACATTTAGTTTAGCCTCTTGATTTTTGAAAGGGTTAGTAAAAATACAGATCTTGCTGGTGGTGTTAAAAAGTCCTTCCTCCACGTACAAAGAAACTTTTCTCCATGCAAAGGGCTAGGTGTGATTCACTGGAAGAGAAAAGGGAATTAGCTTTGTCTAAAGTCTAACCTAAAGTCCGCTCCTGCCAGGGCTGTTTCACAGTGAAACAGCGTCTGAAACGCAGTGTTATTTCAGACCACGTGTTTTAAAGACTGGAGCAGGGCAGGCTGTGGGCAGTTTACCCTGAAACCCTGCACGGGCAACACAGGAGACGTGTATGATGGGGCACTGAGCCCTAGGAGTGCTGTAAAGCCTCAGCTAGACACGCATTTTGTCATAAAAGCGGAATGTGCAGGAGGCTTAGTTGGTGAAATTTAGTCTGGGTGTACTGTGCCAGAATTGCTGTTAGAGCCGGCAGACACATAAATGTGCACCTTCCTGGAGCATCTGAGGTCAGACCCTCGCTGGTTTGATTCTGGTGGCAGATCTGCAGTTGGCAGCAGTTGTTGCAGCCAAGTTTTCAAGCAAATGCCCTGCAGGGAATTCACAGAATCACGGAATTTCAGAGCTGGAAGGGACCTCTAGAGATCATCTAGTCCAACCCCCTGCCAAAGCAGGATTGCCCAGAGCACCTTACTCAGGACTGCATCCAGACGGGTCTTGAAAGTCTCCAGAGAAGGGGACTCCACAACCTCCCTGGGCAGCCTGTTCCCGTGCTCTGTCACCCTCACTGTAAATAAATTTTTTCTCATATTCGATTAGAATTTCCTGTGTTCCAGCTTGTGCCCGTTACCCCTTGTCCTGTTACTGGGAACCACTGAAAAGAGTTTGCTTGGGCCATGCAGCCATGGGTGTCAGCACCAGAAGTCATTTCAGAACTTCTCTAAGTCATTACTAGCGTGGAAATTTACACTGTACAAAAAGCGAGTGACATCTTCCCACGGGAGCAGGCCAGCATCCTGAGCAGCCCCGAGCCCCCAGGCACTTGGCCTGGTGGTTTCTGATCTTTGCAGGTGACTTCTGGCCTGCCTGGCATACCGCTGAGCAGCTGTGCCATTCACAGCTGCGCTAATCAGTGTCCCTTCTTAATTGTTTGGCCCACAGAAAAGTAATGCCCCTCAGCACTGCCTGATCACCCCTTACAAGATGTCTTGCTCATTGAGACTAAGTAACTTTGGGAGCACTTTGTCCTCTCCCTGGGACCCGCCATGGCTTTGGTGGTGGGATCTAAACCAGCCACGCCTGAGGGGGATTAGCAGTGACCATGGCGATTTCCAGCTCTTTGTGGAAAGTGGGGAAAATTGGTCAAAAGAGCTTGTCTTTTCTTAAATGAAGTATCTCCATTTCAAAAGCCAGTCTCTGTCTCTGCTGCGGGCAGGACAAGAGGTGATGGGCTATTTCAAGGACCCCTCCCAGCGCCAAGGGTGGCTGGCAGCAGGAGGCATCATTCCTGAGGCTGAAGGTGGCTCCTCTCGGAGGCCATCGGAGCTCCTTAGCGCCCACTGGCAGCACTCCGGGCTGACCTGTGGCTCCTCTGGGGTAAAATGTGGCCTCATGAGGATTTTTCCAGCTCTTCTGTCTGCGATTCAGTATTTTTAAAAGCTAGCTTCAGGGCAGCAGGGCCAGGATGGTGAAACTTACGCAGACGAGGAGTGCGGGGATGGGTGTGCAGTGCTTGACGTGGATCATGGCAAGCAAACTTGGCAAATGGCCTTCTCGGGCACCGGAGAAACATAACCTGGAAATAAGGACAATAATGCTGAATCCACTGGGTGTGCAACAGCCTCTTCGATATCTAGCCATGTCACGGCTCTGATCTCAACCGCCCGCACAGGCCTTGCCGTGGAAGGGAGCTGCGGCCTGTGGGTGCTGGGCTGCTACTGGGGAATGACAGGAGACTGACTGCCTGCATAACCTCCCTAAGTTGTTTAAACTACATCCTTCCACGTATGAGGCCTTTAATGGCTAATGTCATCTGTGACATGAGCTGCTCTGAGGTGCGGAATTACCTCCGAGGAGGAGGACTGGAATCTGCCCGGTCCCTGCCTGCCGGCCTCGCTGGCTGTTGCCTCCTCACCCAGGGTGGGATGAATGCCGTGATGCAGGTTGTGTGGCGATCAGCCGTGCGTAGCCAAGGCATGAAACCCCTCAGAGATAACATTCCCAGTGTCAAAAGGGGTTTGGGTGAGGTTTAACATGCCTTGAGAGTTCACTTCTCAATGCGTAACTTGTTACGTATGCAATCAGATTTGTTGCATCTCATACTCATGAAATTGCTGAGATAAACAACTTCCCCAAGGTACTTAAAACTTGAGTCGTTTCCTTGAAAAATTTTTTATAACTTTTTAATTAGGTTCAGAGAGGCCAATTAATATAAACAGACCTTATAGACTACAATATAATAGACTTCACAGATTCTGGCCCCACTATCAGCAGTGTGCATGCAAAACATCTTGCCTGAAAGGAGTTTTTCCAGCATGGGAATGAAAATGTCTGTAACTGGGAACAGCACAAACTCCTCTTTGAGTGAAGTAGCTTTTAGCTACTGTAACTTTCTTGATGTAAAATGACTTTTATTCAACACTAAAGCCGTGTTTGGCTCTTACTGTGAGTTATTCCATATCTGCAGACACTTTCAGTAGCTTATAAGGATTATTTTGCAAGAAATTCCATGATTCAATATTACGTTTCCCGATTCAAAACAGAGCAATTCATAACTGAATGTATCCAACACGCCCAACAACAACCTCATGTTCTACAACATCCAAAAAGTCTAGCTAGCATTTCTTTAGCAAAAGAAATTAAAACAGCCCCTCCCCAAATTAGATAACGTTCATAAAATTGTACTCCATCTAACCTTGATGAGGTAAAAAGGTATCCATTTATTCCTCCAAATGTAGATAGGGCCACTGAGACTGGCATAACCCAGGAAAAATAGCCCAGTAACTTTTCACCAAATGTCTAAAGCAACAGAAGGCAGAGAAACTGAAATACACTGCAAAGCACAGAACGGAAATCATAGTGAGTTTTAGACATCCAGGGAATGGTTTACTTACTACCGCCACAGCGTTGGAGGACAAGAGCTCTTGGGGTGACATGGCAGTGAAATATGCAATGTTGGTGAACGTATACACGAATGTCACCAATGGGATGGATATGAATATGGCACGAGGTAGGTTCCTAATAAAAGAATTAGGAGGGTAGATAAGGAATTACAGTCATGCACAGTGAGACCACAACACCTGTGTACAGCCCGGGGGAGGTCAGCCCGCTGAGTCGGCTCATTGTCTGTTCCTCTGAGGGAAACGTGCTTCCATGGGTTCTGTGGTGTGACCCGCTGCAGGTTGGAGAAGGCTAAAAGTGCTACCAAAGGCCACGTCTGCAGGGGAGCTCCCTGGGACAGAGCCACCACCTCTCCCTTTGGGCTGTGGGCTGGGACTGAGACAGTGTGCTGCTGGAAAACGGAATAGCCGCTTCTCAACAGGCACCAGTTCTTTATTCCTGCCAAGATGTCTGGACATGCGCTTTGCTGCTTCAGTAGTGTGAAGGCATGTGCAGAGCCGCTTGTAGGGCTGCAGCTTTATTTCATTCCCATACAGGCTGTGCAATAGCACAAATTTCTCCTTGTTTAATTGCTGTGTGCATTGGATGCACTGAAATAACTTGTGCTCCAGGAGCTGCTCTTGGCATTTGTTGTTCCACTTCATCAGCTCAGAAATGTTGAAACATTTGAGCTTTGCTTTGCTAAACTAAAATTCACTTTCCTTCCAGCTTTCCCAGCCTGCTTGTGATAAATCATTTCCAAGCTCCTGCCTGTAGCCAGGACCAGCAGCAACCTGACGCTGGTGGCCCTGGCCATGCTGGGGCAGGGAGCGCTGCCTTCACTGCCTGACTTTCTCATTTTCTCTTTCAGGTGTTTGGTGAAGATCCCCTATGGGTGAAAAAGCAAAGCAACTTCCAGCATAATTCAATATTTTTTCTAATAGAAGTGATTCTCCCTATAGATTCTTGTGTGGCATCTCATCAATGGTTAATTTTCTCCTATAGCAGCACTGTGTGATTGAATAGTGCCATAAAGATACTGCTTTGTCTGTAGGCTGGTTTGATTCAGTTAATGCCTTGAAATTAAAAATGTATTTTTAATTTCAGTGCTCCTTTTACTTGCCTGTTGTCTGTTCTAAACAAAAAAATCTCTCTCTCCTTTATAAAGATTGGTTCCATCGACATGGAAGAACATTGCTGCAGCTTATTAAATGAATAATATCACCAGATGGCTCCAATGTCTCAGCACTTCAAGAAAATGAGGATGGCATGGAAACAGATACTTGCCTGCGGGGATCAACGAGTTCTTCTGTTACATAGTTCAAGAAGTTCCAGCCACTGAATGCAAACGACCCTTGAAGAAAAGCTAATGCTAAATGCCCCACGGATGGAGTCATCCAAAAGTTGAATGCATTGCTTGGCGTCAGCTCTTCATAGTTTCCTGCACAGAGAGTGCAAGCAAGAGATTAAACCACCCCTAGCTATCAGAGACACCGGGAGATAGGTAAACTTTTGCTTTTTATTCTTTATTTTTATTCTTCATTCCCTATTGGGTTTGGGACATCATGGTCTTCGTGTCACCAGGGGCTGGCATTGGGCTCGCGGTGCTCCTGTGGGACAGTGTCCCGGGGAGGCAGCTCGGGTTGTAGGCATGGGCGTCCCTTGCTGCCATCTGTGCCGTGGCACTGATGTCACAGCTGCCGCGCATCAGCCCTTTGCCAGCCTGCACTGTCTGAGGGTGGCTCCTTGGCGAGGTAAATGCCTACCTGTTCTCAATGCAGTTGTCTTTTACAAGGGTTTGTTTAGTAGAAATACTGAAAAATAAGATGTCTATGAGGCTGGAAGATTTGTCAAGATTGTGGGACTATTATCACTGAGAAAACAAGATTTCTGCTCTCTGTAAATGACATAGGTCATTTTCCTCTATATGACTCATCACGTAGATTATAAAACCATTGTGAGCCTTTTGTGTTCTGTTTTCCATTAAGTTAGTCAATCAGCGAGACTTTTCTTTTTTTGCCTATGTTTCATCTTGTAAGTGACTTTTTGTAGGAAATTGGACTAGTGCACAAAATTGAAACAGGTGTCTTCCTGCCCTGGGCAAGGCATCACTTACACATTTTACACCCAGAGCACTTCAAATTTAAGTGACATGCAATAGATTAAAAAATTTCAGTAACTATTCCAAAACATCCTCAGCTGCCCTCCTTTATTCTATCAAAGCTGACAAGGTGGGCTGGAAAGGGACTTTTTTAAGGGGATACAGCTGGTTTCTCTGTCGTGCCATCTTCTCCATGGCTGTGTGAGTACACGGCCCTGCGGCTCAGCTAAAGCCAGTGTTCCTTCAGGTGGTTTGTAAGGAGGAAACAGTGCAGTCAGTGGGAAAAATCAACAGTACCATACCCATGTTAGAGCTGTCTCACAGAGTACCTTTAAAGATCTGTATGAAGCCCACAATAATGATAAGGGCCAGGGCTAAGAGTTTTCCTGCTGTAAATATATCCTGAATACGTGTTGCCCATCGGACGCTGGAGCTGTTCACCCAGGTCAGGAGGACTGGAGAGCAAAAGACGGAATTCAGTGAAATGAAATTATGTTTATTTAAGAACACACAGTCAAAGCATTGAAAACTGCAGGCTGATGCACATGTTCCTGTCGGAGGGCGAGGAGGGGGCTCCTGGCTGCAGAAGCATCCCTGGCAGCAGCATCTCCCCCGTTGGGCACAGCCGGACGGGTCCCCCAACACCAGTGACTCTGTCTGAGCGGTGCTCAACGTGCCGGGACTACTGTGTACCCATGGGAATGGCCCACAGCTTTGGTCCCTGCAGTGCTAGGGGGCTTTTGCCAGCTCTGTGAGTAATTAATGCAGAGCTGATGGCATGCTGCACTTCATACACGCTGGCATTTGCACATGTAAAAGATGGCTAGGAATGGTGGTGGGTGACCCATGCTGATGGGTCACCCATGCCGTTGGGTGACCCGTGCTGGTGGGTGACCCGTGCTGGTGGGTGACCTGTGCTATTGGGTGACCCGTGCTGGGCGTCCATGGCTCTGCAGGGAGCACAGCAGTGCTCCATCCCACAAGCTCACCTGCTGCCACTTTCCCTGGGACCCGGAGGGATTCGGGCACTGCTGTGCCCCACTCCAGCCCGCTCTGCTTGCTGTGGGCAAGTGGGAAGGGACTGAATATGCTGCGCCTGTCCTGGGACCGCCCCGCTTGCCTTTCGGGTTGTGGCCATGAGCCCAGCCTGGCTGGAGCGGCCCTCAAGCAGTCTCCTACAAAACTGAGGCAAGCTTTGTGTTTGCACGAGAAGCAAATACTCACGTAAACACACCATGGAGAGGATCCTGGAGGCATTATAGGGGGGGATACAGTTAGGGAAGACAGGCTGCAGGACATAGTTTGAGAAGGTCAGCGCAATGACGGCCAGACTGGTAGGGTACATGATAAGCACCGCACTCCACAGCAGCAGAAACCTGAAAATAGAAGAAAACCCACAAGAAGCAGTGCTGGGGTGTGCTGGAGGAGGTAATGCACTCTCGGCTGTGCTGCACTTTGGGGCTGTTCCCGAGGCACTGGGACTGAGTGCCTTTGTCCCAGTTACAGCTAACCATCACCTACTTGTGCCCCTCCTCATCCCTTTTCCCACATTCCCAGGGCAATCTGCATTTTGAGTTAAATGCTTTAAAGCAGATCACGGTTTAGGAATGTATGGAAGAGTGAGGATTATGCCCCATGGGCATGCTTTGATTTAGCTCTGTACATCGAAGTGGACTGTTGCTCCTGGGCTGACGTGTCCCCCTGCAGATAGCCGTCCCTGCACAGGCCAGCTGCACTCTGGAGGCTGCCACCGCCTCCCTGTTGGTCACGGGGGGGTTTCTTGTCACCATTTGGGTTGTCTCTGTGACCTTAGTGCTACAGTATTCTGTGACTGCCGGCTGGGGCCACCCGGGCTGGTTATCTGCCTCCTGGGTGGCTGAGCGTGATTGCACCAAATGAGGTTCCCTTGCAGATATGAAGTGTGAGATTTTTTGGTTTCTCGCTCTGGGAAAAAGAAAACAATACTTACCTTATAAAAGCAGCAGTGGATCTGGTTAGTGTTTTAAAATATTTGAAGTACTATTATTTCTGTAGTGAGAAGTAGTCATTGCTAGAAAGTGAAATCCTTCCTGCCATGTCCTTAGGCACACAGATACATACACATTAACTCGTTCATACATGTGCATGAATGTAGTCTGCAGGGATGCCCAGCACAAATGAGGATCAGAAGTGACATTTCCAAACAAAACAGTATAGCTTCTTGATTACATGGGCTGCTCTTTCAGAGGCTGCCCCCTCCCCACCTGCTGCCAGCCCTTAAATCTGGCGCAGCTGGGGGTGCCAGATCCTTTGGATGGAGAGAGGGATAGATGGAGTGACTGCTGCTCCCTGTCTGCTCCCTGGACTCAAGTGGTGAGTGTTTCTCAGTCCTGGCCTTTGCTTTGTCTTGTTTCTGAGAAGCATTTGGCAATCTCACACTTTTTTCTTATTAACTACTAGTGAGTTAATTTGGTAAACAGGCATGATGCAAGAGCTGGTTACCATCCCAAATGGCACTACTGGTTTTAAAACTAAGGGTTCTTTTTCCTTTTGTCCTGGCTTGAGGACACATTTCCCTTTATTTTGTTGTGTGACTCCTTCCTGCCCAGTTTCTAATGTTTTTTATCACGGTTCAGAGCAGTTTCCTCCAGTAGTTGCTTTGTGCTATTTGGTGCTGCGGGTGGTGTACCTGGTTTGGGGCAGCTCTGCAGACCCCGCTTGCTGGGGGCATTAACCTGTCTGGTCCCCACTGAAGACTAAGTGTGACTTAAATACTGCAATAATAATTTGCTGCGAGGGTGCGGGCAGTGCTGAGTGAGGTTGGGTTCAGCCCTTTGTGTCCCTGCAGGAGCCCCGACTACGCGTGCCCACGGGGCCATGGGGTTCGGGGGGCAGAGGCCACCAGCTCTTCCCTGTCACGTTTGTCTTATCCCACACAGTTCGTGTGGGCTGAGAGCTGTGTTCAGCTACAAATATTCAGTGGGGAGAATGACTCTGAAAGCTGGATTTCAAGCAAAATTGGCCCCTGCTTCTATGTTGTACTGTGTTGTACTATGGAGTGCGTTACAGTTGGTATTGGGGTAGACTATGGTAATGTGAATAATTCAATAGATTTCTGACAGTCTGTTTGCTTCATGCTGAATTGAAATGCGAGCAGGACTGATAATACCAATTAAAGTAAATGCAGAGTTTTCCAGAGGATGATGAAGTTGCAGTGTCAATGGGAAGCTCAAATGAGAGCGCGATGTTAAAATAAGAATTATGAGAATAAGAAGGAAGCTTGCGACAGGTGTAGGCCCACTTTTACCTTGTTTTCTCCCAGGTAAGTTTTAAGCAGAGCCTGGTTCTGAGAAAAAGACACCCATGCTGGCCACTGGGCTAACGCGGAGGTCTCTGGCCACTGGGTGGGTGGGGATGCGCTGCCGAGGGCTCTCCAGGACCAGGAGCTGGGTGGCTGTTCTTGAGTTAAACTGCTCATGGGGAGGTGGGATTTGCTGTGGCTGGCAGGCAGGAATTAATCCCAATACTTGGAGTCTTCTAGGAAGTCTTTGCTTCTAAAGCATCACCTTTTATCATCTGTTGTGTTGGAAGAGTTAAGCGTACAATTTCCTTAGCAAAGAGCAACTGTTCCAGGTCAGCTGTAATTAATTTCAGTGACATGGGACTGACATTTCCCGCAGAAGTAACTGAGTTTCAGATGTCCTTGCTCTCGTGCTGCGTGCAATTTGAAGAGCAGAGGTGCCGCCCTGAGGGCTGGTGGTGGGCGTTCTGCAGCCAGGGCCAGGCATCCTGGCACACCTGGAGTTACTTTGCCCGGCCCTTCAGGTGGAAAGTAGGGTATCCACTGGCCCGAGGGCTGAGCTGTGTCACTGAGGGGGTCAGCAGCTGAGCCCTGTCTCACCGGCTTTCAAAGTTACTCAGTAATTTGCAGCACTACAAGAACCTCAGCAGTTAAATCTTCTATCGTGTCTGACTAAGAAGTGATCAGACCTTTAGAAACAGGCTTGAGACAGCAGAACATAGAGAAAAAGGAAGATGTAGCCTCTCTGGTGATTTTTTTTTTTCTTTTCCCCCTGAACATTGGAGTTTGTGTGGGAAACCTGAGCTCCTGCCTGTGCTGATGGCAAAAGGGCTGGTAAAATGTCCCCCTGCCTGTATTCTGAGCAAACTGTGGTTGTGTGTAACGAGCGTCAGTAGCTGGTCGCTGGTGGCCTCTGCTGCTGTGCCTTTTGTTGTTGAGTCTGATCCAAAGTCCACTGAAGTTAATGACTATCCTCCCGTCAATGTGCACATGCATTAGATAATGTCTCTCATTAGATTCCCTCCCGCAATTTTAGAACCACACTGGAGTAAGTGATGATCTGTGATGGGACATGCTGCTTTTGGGAAGGTGTGGCATTCATGTGGAAGTGCCAGTCACCCCTGGACCAAAACTGAATTTTTTGCAGATATCTCTGCATACTGATTTCCTCACCTGTGGAAAGGCATGAACACCATGGTTTGATCTGGGTCTCTAATACTATTGATTTTTAGTGCAAACATACTCCAACAGCTGTTACGATCAAATATTGTTTCTTTGTTCCTTATACCTATGCAGGAAAACATAATAAATGGGGAGGATTTTGGGGGGCAGGGACAATACAACAGAAGTGAAGAAGAAATGTGGTCTGGGTGGATACAGCACGAGCTCCTATAGGAGCTTAAAATTCATTATTCACCTCTTCATGTGAATAGACCAAACCATCCAGATTTGCCATTGGGAAAATCCTTTGACAGGTGCATTAAAGCTTTGTGTGCTGAATTTGATGTTCTTTGCTGTAGAAGGATTAAATCAGAGGAGAAGATCCAACTTCTGGAGAAGCGGTGTGTTCTGTCTCAGGGGAGGCACCGTGCAGGCTTCTGATGGGCCCCTTTCAGCTTGGAGCCCCATGCGTGACAGCCAGCGGGAGAACGGGTGCTTCCCAAGTGGAAAACTGAAGGTGCTTGTGAGAGTTCCCCAAAGATGCAGGATTTAGGTGGTGGCTCAGCAAAGTGTAGCAGGGTGTTATCCCAGCCAGCTTTACTGGACCTACCTGGAGACTTCTTGCCTAAGGCAGCCTTTTGTCATACTTATGAGATGGTTTATTTTCTTGGGAGAAAAGGTAAAGTCTCTTTGAAAAGCATGAAAGGGAGCACTGCTTCNTTTTACATCAAACCTACCTGGAGACTTCTTGCCTAAGGCAGCCTTTTGTCATACTTATGAGATGGTTTATTTTCTTGGGAGAAAAGGTAAAGTCTCTTTGAAAAGCATGAAAGGGAGCACTGCTTCCTTTCAGGTGACAAGGTTGTGCTTTTTTCATATTGCTTGTGCATCGAAAGCGGGGAGAGCAAGCGATCTGCTGCCACAGCAGAGGTCCCTGCCGTGGGAGGTGAGAGTCTTGCTCTGATCCCCAGTAAATGCTGGGTAGTGATCGGTCAACAGGCATGTGACTTGTGACAGCAATTGCATAGCCTGGTGCTGTCTGGGACCATGCCAGTTCTCTGAACATGGCACGGAGTGAGCTGAGGAACAACTAATGCCAGATTTAGTTGTACCTGATTTCTAATGACTTTCTTTTTCTCCCCTAGAATGCACAATTATTTTGGTTTTGGAGTCAGAATAGTTTGGAATGGAAGGGACCTTTAAAGGCCATCTAGTCCAACCCCCCTGCCGTGAGCAGGGACATCTTCAACTAGACCAGGTTGCTCAGAAACCCATCCAGCCTGACCTTGAACGTTTCCAGGGATGGGGCATTTGCCACCACTCTGGGGAACCTTGCTAGTGTCTCATCACCATCATTGTAAAACATTTCTTCCTTATACATAGTCTGAATCTCCCCTCTTTCAGGTTAAAACCATTCCCCCTCATCCCATGGCTCCCCTCCCTGCTCCAGAGTCACCCCCCGCCCCAGCTTTCCTGGAGCCCCTTTAGGGACTGGAAGGGGCTTGAAGGTCTCCCCGGAGCCTTCTCTTCTCCAGGCTGAACCCCCCCAGCTCTCTCAGCCTGTCCCCACAGCAGAGGGGCTCCAGCCCCCCCAGCATCTCCGGGGCCTCCTCTGGCCCCGCTCCAACATCTCCCTGTCCTCCTGCTGTTGATGCCCCAGGGCTGGGGGCAGCACTGCAGGGGGGGCTCACCCAGAGGAGCAGAATCCACACCCTCGCCCCCCTGCCCACGCTGGGGGGATGCAGCTCAGGCTGTGGGTGGCGAGTGTGATGCCTCCTGTAGCTGGAGTAAGAAGGCTTCATCAATTTTTTGTGATACTCTGATGGTTTCTGACCTCCCTCAGAGTGATATTTCAAGGACAGCACTTGTGACCGCTCGTGCAGTTTTATGCTCTTTCATTTTCATGGTGCTTGCTCACAGAGCCCGTTCCTGGGAGTAAGTGATGGGGGAAGCTGCTGACTGCCTGCTGCAGCGTCTGGGGGAGCGGGGGCTTTGCCATGCAGCTCCCACTCCTGTGAGAGAACAAACCCCAGAGAGATGAGTTGAGATTTTGGTTAACCAAGCCAATGCTGCTGTTACCTCAGTCCATGCTGTGACACCAGTGTAATTTTCTATGTAAAGTAGGACAACGTTCAGAGGAGTGGTCCCTCTGACTGAAGAAATGGGGGTTTTCATGAGAACTAGTACAAGGCAGCAGCTTAAGTCTGACAAGCATCAAGAAAACTCCTGTGTCACCCAGTGTGTGTTCAGGTGCTGGCTGTGCCCAGTGCCGCAGCAGCCATGAGCGCAGGGACATCCCATGGGACAGGGTGACAGCCTGCCCACTTTACGCCGGTGCTCATTTACTCAGCAGCCAGGCTACGAGCTTCTTTTGAGATTCCATCTCAAATGAGAAGGAATATTCTTTTCTTTTTTGCCACCTTCTTTCTCTAGTTTGCAGTGATGGTGCTTATTTTTCACGAATAAAGCACCAACATGTGGCATGGTCTCTTCACTTGCAAATGAGTGAGCTGGCCAGAAAGTTTTGGTGCTTCTCTGGTGAGCTGTGAGTACAGGTTATCCGTTTCATTTTTCTTGTTGAAGACACAATAAAACATACAGTCAAATATAAACGATGACCTCTTCTCACTTGTCCCTTCTTCCCTTAGCCACACTGCTCCATTCGTGGTATTGTCAAAGAGAAATCATTCCCTGAGTTGGCATTTCCCTCTCTTTGAATTTACAGCGCTTATTTTGTGCACTTACTTTTGCCCACCTGCGCCTGGGACGCCTCTGTGGGCAAATCTCCTTCCCCAGCGACTTTCTGTGTGCTGCTGTAGGAAGGTCTGGCAGTGTAATGCCATAGAAATGTTTGCTGCCTTCTGCACTGGTAGAGGAGGGCTGTGGTTTGCGATGGGGAGCTCGAGCCTGGCTTCCCTGATGTGTGAAGCTCCTCAGTGCAATGTCCTGATGGTTGGTGGCTGGCGTGCAGGTACCGCACTTGGACACAGCATCGTTTACAGCCCCGTTCTTCCCTTTCATGGATGCTGTCGAGTCAGAGAGGGAAGCGAAAGTGCTCGTAGCTCTGCATAGGGACAATTTGGTATTTCTAATGAGAGCAGAAAGAATGACTTTGCAAAAACATTTTATTGACAAATGTTCCCTGCCTCTTCCAAGTCACACATCTTTTCCACACTTAATATATTTAAGCGTGGAATTTATTTATACTTAGTATAAGCATGTTTTCAAATTACTTTATCGAGATAGGGTACTTACCCAGCTAACCCACCAAAAATCTCTGTGACGTAGGAATAATCCCCTCCCGATTTGGGGATAGTGACTCCCAGTTCGGCGTAACATAGTGAGCCAAGGGCAGCCACCCCACCGCCAAGCACCCAAATAATGAGAGCGAGTCCCACTGAGCCGGTGTGCTCCAAAACTCCTTTTGGCGAAATAAAGATCCCAGAACCAATGATATTACCTGGAAAAGGACAAAAGGTTTGCAGTGAGCTAAAAGAAAGTGAGAAATGCACTTTTATTTTCATTTTTTTAATTAAAAATAAGGGAAAGCCACCACCAAGCCGAACAAAAGCCCCCCACCAAACCCTCTCTGCCAGGTTTTTCTTGATTGTATTTTAGCCCTGGGGAAAGCGCTGCCGTCTGTCTGCAATTAAGGAGGGTAAGAGCGTGCTCAGCTCTGCTGGAGCACGGTAAGGTTCAGGTAAGCATCTGTGTTTGCAACTAGCGGTTTTGTGGCACCGGCTCAAGACAGCTGCTGTCACCCGACCTGACCAAGTACCTTATTGAAGAAGCACCTTTGTAATGAAGATTTTTTTCTCCTCCTGAGAGAGGAATCTAAACAAGATAAGGCCCATCTTCAGGGCGCGTTTGGAAGTAAAAAACCCCATCTGTAGCATTACCTATCATGTCAGGGCCAGGAGGTGCTCTTGCCAGCAGGGAGGGTTTAAGATTGTGCTTGAAAAGTCATCTCGAAGTCTTGAATATTAGAAATTAATCAGTATTTTATATTTGCAATACCTGTGTACTTATTGCCCACAGATTTTAAAGGGATATTACAGGATGACTGAACAATCAGACGATGCTTAATTAGTGTGTGAGCCGAGGTAGTGCTGGGTGTTAAGAGAGTGCTGGGTATCATGGATGCTCTTTTTTCACGTGGGGCCAGGGCATGGTTGTCCTCCCAGATCAGCGGAAACTGCTCTGCAAGAGGTGCCCATAGCTGCTCCGGGTCTGGAAGGAGAGAATATTTTGTCAGTCTTGTTACTTTTTAAGTGATACCTGAATAGCACTCTTTTCCCCAAAGGATGTGAAGACCCTGCTGTTATAGGACTCCGCTGAGAGCTTTCCTCTTCTATGAGTTAGCATTAAAATCCTCATTGACAGAATTGAGTTTCAGCCTATGCTGCTGAAGACCATTTCTTGTAGTGCAGACATCAAAATAAAATGCTGAATACTGGTTGCTAATGAGGTATTGTCATCTAAACAGCTTCTCAGCAGCCTTTGAACCTGAGCTTTGTCAAATCTAAGCTCTCTTTCTTCCCTCTGCTTTATAAATGCTTTTCAGCTTGCAGTGTATAGCAAGTTCCCTAAGTACATCTAGTTATGCCACATTTTGCTGCACTTGGCTTCAATTCTGACCTCGTGTTTCTTAAAGCAGTTTGTGGGAGTGCGGCTCATCCAGCCGGTCTGTCCCAGTGGTGCTCGTGCGTAGCTGTGTTTGCAGCACGCGTGTTGAAGCAGATACTCTATCTGTGCCTTGAAATGAAATTACGGTAGAAAATAGACAACTCCGGCAACCCATGGGCAGGTGCCTGCTTTGCCCAGAGGGTTTTGGGCTTCCTGTACTTGTGGGCTGCTTGTGGCATAGGGGTCAGGGGTCACGCCACAGGTGAAGCTATTCCCTGGGTGTTTAAAATTCTCCTTTTGACACAGGGGATAGCTGTGCAAATCCCCTCCTTCCACCCCAAACTGGGGCCCAGGGTGCAGGGATGTCCCTTGGGTGCCATGGCTCAAGTAGGGAGGAAACGGGAAGGTGTAAAATGTGTGGGAGCAGGGAGATGACCAAGGGACAGGGAGCAGCCAGCCCTACCCATGCTCTCCTCTCCTTCCCCTGGAGCCGGCAGCGGTGGCCAATTGGTCTCAGCAGCTCCTGGTCCAGGGACTGTAAAATATGATGCGAGGAACTGGAGTTTACTCCAGAGAGGAGCTGACAAGACAAGAAATCTGCAAATGTACAGACAATATTTGTAAGAAACGCATTTTTGTGTGCATGGGCTGCTTTCTATAATGTTTGTGATACACAGATAAGATTAACTCAGAAATAACCGGCTTAAATGGTGATACAGAAGTTTGAGGGTAAAGCTTAGAAAAATCTTGGCAGTGTGGAGATCTTTGGCCACGGAGGCCATCCCTGGGGAAGATGGAGGCATCTCCACCTGAGCCCTCCTGCTGCAGGGGGGATAGATATCTTCTGGGACCAGAAGCACTTTCTATGCATTAAAAAAAAAATCAGGTCAGGGATGTAGATGTTATCAAACTAGCTCATACTAGAATAACAGTAAAATTGAATATAGCTATATCTTAGCTGAACTAGCACAAGGAGCCCTAACCACTGCTACAGCATTAAGCGTGGCAGCTCCCTCTGAAGGAAAGGGGTTTGATGCAGATGAGCCGCACGAGATTATTCATAGTGCAAATAGATTTGTACTGGGTCTTCCCTGCTGGGAAGCTGCACGGCTGGCGTGGAGTGGTGAAATCTTTCAAGAAGAGGGATGAGGAGTTAATGTATTGCTAAAGCATACATAATACTTGATAAAATTTATGGGGCTTTTTGGTCATTGTGTCTCCTGCTGGCTGAAGCATTGCAACATATCTAAAACAAACAAGCTTTTCTGTAAGCCTGGTTTTGCCCTGTTCAGAACTGTAACAAATCCTGATTTAAGCTGAAAAAGAAACACCTGCCTAGGAGTTTTAAAACCATCTTGACAAAGCCTCTGTCACTGCTGTGTGCTGCAGTTGTAATGGTTATACTTGTGCAGATGGAGGAAGGACTTAAGTTATAAAGGACCCTTATAAATGATCCTCTACCTGCCAGCATAGATACCTGTGTTTATCTATTTTTCACAGATCAGTGCACCTGAAAATATTGCAATTTTGGGAGGAGCCAGGGGTGTTTTGGGGAACACACTGAATTTAGGACATACCACTTTTCACCCCTGTAGAGCTCTTTGGGATGGGACGGTACTCATTCCTGTTCTAGCAACCCCAGTACTGAACCAACGGGAATTGCCCAAAGACAGAATAACCCAGAAATACGTCCCCTGGCTCCTCTTGCACTATCTCCTCCTGCTCAGTGCTCCAGCTCCCTTTGCATGTTTTTCAATGTAACTGTGGGATTTGAAACTCATCCTTTAAACAAAAGCTAAATTCTCACTAAAATGCATAAAGAACAGCACTTTAAGGGAATACAGTGAAAAATCACTCTGCTTGTGAGAAAATAAAGGGATCTGGTAATACTTTGTGTATTAACTTAGCATGCAAAGTTCTTAGGGCATCTTTTATTGATCTGCAGCACACAATCCACATGGACTGTAAAAATAATGGATCTTGCAGCCTGCTGAAAATATTCAGCATTTCTTTAGGAATGGCCTTACTGACTGTATTTAGAGACCGTATTTCTGATAAAACTAAGTAATCTTCTGTGTAGTTAGCAAAGAAAAAAATATCACTCATGCCTTTTTACTGCTTGTACGTTTCACTAAAGGTCTGTGTCATACGTCTGAACTTCTGAATGGGTCTGTAATACGGACTAGAAATTTGTCTAAGCAGCTCCTTCTCCTACAAAGCGAAATGTTATCAACAAAGAAATTCTGTGCCTTTTTCTTTGGCTGCAGTCAGGTAAATTGCTCTGTGACGAGTTGTTCAGTGAAGGATTACAGCAGGCAACACTCCTGAAAACCTGTGTGTGGTTCACGAGCATAAATCCTGCCAGACTCCTGCTTTCATGGAGTGCGGTTTGTTGTCCCCTGGAGATGGTGGTCCAAAGCTGAAGGTGGCACCTGGCGCTGGATGGGAGCAGGTGTCAGGGAGACGGAGCATTATACTCCCCGGCTGTGCACTGGCTGTTTCCTTGCTAGGGGTCTTAACGGTGGTCTCAGTATGTGTCTGGGTACCGGCTATGAAGGCCCAGTCCAGAATCCTTTCTCAGTGCCGATGCGGGGAATGTACCCCATTATTTTTTAAAATGAAATGTTTGAGAACAACCTGGTTCCAGTTACAGCTTTCTTTTGATATAGTGGTATACTGCTTTCTCAACAGCAGAGACAGTTTTCACTGACAGCTGCAACCAGAAGGATAACCAAAAATCCACCCATCCTCTTGAGGCTCCCACATCTCAGTAGACATTGTCCAGGCCAAAAGGATGACAGCCTGTGTCATTATTTAAAATGGCTCTCTTACAAACCAGCGCTGAAGCTTTGCATCCTGCCTGGGAGCTAATAAATAAATGTATCTTACTTGACTGTGAAATATTGTGAAGGTCTGAGAATACTGTTTAGCAATAACAAAAAAAGCTTAGTCAAAAGGAATCGTGCTTTACAAATAGTTTAAATCCAAATTAAATATGAGGTGGATGAAGTCAATAATGGTGATGATGTAACTCATTGTAGATGTTTATTTATATATTTATTTAGCAGAATGCTGATAAACCAGGCAGCCTTTCGTCCAGTAACTCGTCAGTTACTAATTGGCTCTCAGAAGCTAAGCACTACTAATTGAGGGCATCAGTGACCAGTTTTGATTGTCACTGCCTGTTTGTGAGGGCAGGGCATGAGACACCTACAAAACCAGCCAAGAAGTAACGCGCGTTTTGTGCTAACGGGGAACCCGGTGGCAGCACAGGCATGCCCTCTGGCTGCAGTTATTTCTGGTGACCAAACGTGGGGCTCTGTGGCCTGGGTGACAGGGGCTCTGCCCTGGTGCTCTCCAGCTGAGTGACAGAAGTGCAGCACTTAATACAGGACATACAAGTGCCCTCGTCTTTGAAATACAAAGGGTAAGGGAAGTTCTGAATCAATGTGGGTTTAAAACAGGTTTTTTTAAGCACAACAGTGGGGCTTAAAAAAATTACTAGGATAGAGGGGCTCGGCTGAATTAAAACCCCCAAACATTCCAAGTGCATTTCCTGCACTGCTACTCAAGCGTGAATTTAGGCTTCGTGCCAGTGCTTCAGATATTTCATGTAATGGCCTTGAACTTCTTTGCTTTTAAATAGCATTTCCAAAAGTCTTAATGAAGAATGGAAGAATCTATAGAGCTTGGCATTAAAGTAATAGCCATTTAACTTCATATACGAGTAAAAAATGTAACTACCGTAGCAGTGGAAAATGAGTTATGGCTCTTCTTCTAATATGATTGCAAAGGAAAAACTGAAAAACGGCTATAAAAATAACAGTGATCATTTAATGTCTACGGGCATTTGTATTTAACAAAATTAAATGATCTTAAAATCTGACTTCAGTTCAAGTATTTATGTTAAAATTCTTAGCAAGAACATGACCAGCTATTATAAACTGCAATTCCAGCATTCCAAGTAGATTTTACCGGGTTAAGAATTTATAATCTGATTATGCTACACCCAACTTTAAAGCTTTTATAAATCAGGTTATTTAAAATACTGACAAAAGTGTTTTCTGTCACTTGTCATGATTTATAAAGAAGATAATTGCCTTTTGAGCACTAAAACATAGGTGCAGTCCATGAGGACTTGAAGAACCAAGTTTTTCTGACAATGAAGGCGTGGATAGAACAGAAAACTGAGTAAAGGGAAGTCTTTCAGGTATAACTTCACTTATATGAACACATGTGGTCTAACAGAGGGTGTGATGAATGGCCTAACCCCTTGGGGAGATTACAAGAATGCTGCCAGAGCGTGCAGGGATGAAACGAGGAAAGCCAAGGCCACCTTGGAACTAAAACTGGCAAGGGATGTCAAACTCAACAGGAAGGGCTTCTTCAAGTATATTGGAGACAAAAGGAAGACCAGAGAAGCTGTGGGCCCACTGTTGACCGACACAGGAGCCATGGTGACGGAGGATGCGGAGAAGGTGGAGTTATTGAATGCCTTCTTTGCCTCGGTCTTTACTGCTCAGCCCAGCCCTCAAGAGCCCCAGGCCTTGGAGAAAGTAACAGGGAAAGAGGAAGACTTCCCCTGGGTGGAGGAGGATCAAGTGAGGAATCAGTTAGGTCAATTAGACATTCACAAGTCCATGGGCCCTGATGGGATACACCCGAGGGTGCTGAAGGAGCTGGCGGATGTCATTGCTGGGCCGCTCTCCACC
>VXBO01011777.1:315384-331558 GCA_013400135.1 Rhinoptilus africanus | reverse complement strand
TGAGGAGGAACTTCTTTCCCTTGAGGGTGGCAGAGCCCTGGCCCAGGCTGCCCAGGGAGGTGATGGAGTCTCCGTCTCTGGAGACATCCCAAACCCGCCTGGAGGCGTTCCTGTGCCCCCTGCTCTGGGTGACCCTGCTCTGGCAGGGGGTTGGACTAGGTGATCTTCGGAGGTCCCTTCCAACCCTATGATTCTATGATAGTCTGTTTTAGTACTAGGGTTAAATTTTGCTACTGCATAAGGTACTATGGAGATTTGCCAATCATTTTAATATTTGTATATTAAAATTTAGTATCTATACATTAAAATGAGCCGCAGCATCCTCAAAAGGATGCTTGTGATTTCTAGTATTGCCTTTTACCAACTGGAATATCTAATAACTCAGGCTCAGTTTCCTGGAAAACTGTTTCACTTAAGAAAAAAGAGCCAAAAAAATTCCTTCAATGAATGTAAACCCTTGAAGAAACATGGTTGGGTTTTCCAGCCCTTCCCTTTTCGCTGTAAACCAGGGTGCAGGGGACAGGAGGGGCTGCAGCATTCGCCGAGTTTTAGGGAATATTGTTGTGGCTGTCATATCTTTGGTTTGCTGCTTTCCTCAGTGTTACTGGAATCAACCTGTTTGCAAGTTGAGTGCATGGATCTCTCCCTTGAGAGAGAAGAACCTCTGTTTTCTTGTCTTTGATATATTATGAAAACATAAGGCTGATTAAATTGCAAAGAGACTGATAAGCAGAACTAGCAAGTGGATCCTACTTGTACCTGATGGATGCACTGTGTGATTCTGGGGGTGTGTTAGGCAGCTGTGTTGCAATTTGAAAAATTCACAATGTAGAGAAGAGCAATCAAAGCAAATTTGTGAGAACTGCTAACTTCAGTCTTCCCGGGACCTTTAATACATCTGGGGCTGTTTGAATAGTTCTTTAAAAGTAGCAACCTGCATGTTTGGCTCTGGCTTAAGGTGTATAAACCACTTAACGGCTGTTAGTTTGGAGTCACTTTCCAGCAGCAGTGGAAAGCAGCTGTAGAGGAAAGCAGGACTGGCAAAACCTGCAAGGCGTTCATGGGACTGCAGGACTTTGCTGTTCCGCTGCCCCAGGTGAGGCTGACCATGCCTACACCATTACTAGCTCACCCTCTGCCAAGCTACCAACTGCTTCACAACAGAAAATGTGGTGGTTTAAAATTTCTACCTTTCTGAAAGGGGATTGTCTTTTGTCATCTTTTTGTAAAACTAGTGATAATTTGTCAGTTGCTTTCCTTCTACAGAATAAGGCTAACCAAGAGCAACTTCATCAAGAAAGCTTTTAAGCCTCTATTTTGGTAACATGTGATCATCACAAAATAATATGCTACTTGAAAAGCATTGAAAGGAGGTTACATTGGTAGGTGCAGATGGTGCTTGTAGGGAGGGCACATCTGTACTGTAAAGACCTCACTGCAAAAGATATGGCTGGGGCTATTGTCACTATAGTCCTTAAGAGTCAAATACAAATGCTCCCTTGACCAACAACAGCACTGAAAACTCTGACCCCGCTCTCTGGCTTGCAAGCATCATGTCACACTAGGTGTGACAGATTAATTGACAGATCTATCTGTTTAAAACTGCAGGGCCTGGCTGAGCAGCTGGGAGGAGACACGGCTGTGCCAGTCAGTCGGGGTGCCCACGTTGGCAATGCCCCCCTGCACTGGAGGCCACGTGCTCAGGTGACGTGAGCTGGGGACAGACCTGCGCTAAGGTAGATAAATGGTGAGGAGATGGTCAGGCCTCTTAGGAGCATGTGAAATAATAAAGGAGATGGACATCTGCGAGGGCATGGTTTTATTCCTTTTTATTTGAGAAATGCTGCCGCAATGTGTTCATATCAAAGGAGAAGTTAAAGCCTGTATGATAGGATTTTTGTTGTTGTTCTAAATTGAGAACTGTCTTTGTGCTGCTAATCCTTTCACCGGCTGCAGGCTCTGTCTGCTCTTTTCAGGCACACAGTCCACTGCTTTATTTCCTGCTCCTCTGTTCTGACTCTTGTACTTGGTCTGATTTCTCTACTTCCTTAACTTCTGACTCATTCTCCTCTTCTCGTGCCAGTGTTGGGATATGTGGGCTGCATCTCATTACCCGGGACAGCAAGGCTCAGCTTCCCGGGCCCTTCTCTACACACTGCAACAAATACCACAGATAAGGCAGAAATACTGGGAAAAGCCTTCTAGGAACTCAGAGGCATTTTCTTTGGGTTTTTTCTCAAAGGGGTACGACTGTGCGAGCTCCAGCGTGCTGCCACACCAGGCACAGCGCCTGAGCAGCCGGTCTGTACCCGGGCAGGAGCCACCCGTGCTAAGCCCCGCGCTGCACTTTCCCTTCCTGCTCCCCACCAGCACCAGGGGCCTTGGCAGGGCTGTGCTACCAGGGGAAGACGAGGGGCTCCAGCACAGACCTGCAGAACAGCCCTTTTCAGTGGGTCCTGCTGCATCGCCCCTGATGTGGTGCAGGGGCTGCGGGAAGAGGGGCTCCAACCCCTCTCTCCTGTGGCACTTCAGCACATACAGGAGCTACTGTCACCCTTGAAGCCAAGCACTCCTGTGGCACTGCAGAATGCTTCAACTCTTCCACTAGCTCCCAGAGAGGAACTGGATGCCCAGCCTAGCTTGGTGCTGTGAGAGGGATGCAGAAGAAACCCCTCCAATGTTCTACAACGCCTGGGTTGCCCTGGTAAGAGCGGGCACCATTGCGCGCCTCTCTGTAACACTGCAGCTTTGTGCTGTATGAGCCCTTGTTACCTGTCCGACATCTGCTTTCTGTGCTCTTTGCACCTCAATATCCTGACTTGGAATTTTACCTGCAAACAGCAGAAACATGTCATTAAATCCCAGGATGCAGAAAGGTTCAGTTCCTCATGCCCTGCCCTGCCTGCATGTGGAGGTGGAGGGTCTCCTCTAGGGCACCGTGTGCCTGATCACTGCCAGATAAACCCCGATCTTAAGGAAAGCAACTGATAGAGAGGCAAAGTCCTCCTAGCAGCTTACGAGGCAGATGCCAGCCCATGCAGCTGATTTAATGTTTGTCCCTTGCTGAGAAATCCTGCAAGTGACAGCTGTGCCTCACGGAGGGCTCATGGAGCTCTCCGCATCTGCAACGGTTTCCAGTATTTATCAGGAAGAAGAGCAATTACAAAACGCTACTGGTAAAGCTCACCAACTTAGCTTTAGGAACAGCCAAAGAGTTCAGCTGTGCTGGGGAGTGCTGTGGGTCAGACAAGGACAGATACAGCTTTTTGCCAGCTCAGCTCTTCAGCCGTGCTCCTGCCAAAGGAGGGACCCTCACGCCACCTTTGAAGCACGATTTGTTTCACGGAAAATGCTGTGGGTTTTTTTTTAATTTTGTTTTTTTCTCCCCCTATCTCTATTCTTCTTGCTTATCGTGACTGTGCTCAGTTAACAGATTACTCAAACACTCTGGAAAATTTATTGGCAACTGCTGCCCAGTGGGAAAAGCCTCCTCCTGTCCATTCCTGAAAGCTCTTGTCAGTCCTCATAGTACTATCATCATTTGCCTAATTAGAAACATGAAATAAAATGGCAGTATGCAATTTCAAGAGTTACATGGTACACTAATGCAAGTGCACAGAAGGATCTTTTTTGTTAGGTGAGTCTGGGCTTTACTGGAGAAACTCCTGGAAGCTGTGCCATCTCTCTGGCCCCCACCTGGCACCTCCCTGCCTACCTCGCACAGCATCGCTCTGCGGCTCTCTGCTGGGAAAAATGGTCCTCCTTGATAATTAAAAACTCTCTTTGCATGCACTGGTGCCCTTTCCACCCTCAGCTGTGGCCACCAAGAGCGCATCCACGAGCCATGTTTGACCCTGGGCTCCGCAGCAGCGAAGGGAGATGGGGGGACTCATGGGGCGAGCAGGTCTGGAGAAAAGACATAGGTTAAACTGATTTGCTCAGCTGTAGATAAGGCAAAACTTAACTCCTACTCTTGCCTCTGATCTTCTCTTCAATTACTGGGTTTTATGCCTTCTGCTTTGACCCCACGGAGATGAACCCTGCAAAGGTGCGCACGGACTCAGGCCTGTTGGTGGAGCTTTGGACCATGCCTATGTAGCTTCTGCAAACCTGTGATGTTATCACCTGGGATCCACTAAGAAGAGCATCTCTAAACTAGGCATTGCTTGGTCCTTAATCTCTGAAGGGGTATCATGGGAATTTAAGTATGTTAAACTTTTAAGGTAAAGCTATGTCTTGAATATTGCCCTGAAAAGTAAAAGGATTAAATGTTGAAAGTGCCTTCCTGAACTGAAATTCCAGGCAATATGTATTTAAAAGAAAGTAATATGAAAATAGCAGTAACAAGGCATCCAAACACACTAACTGTTGCGTTATAGCTCAGGTTACATTACTGGGAAGAAAGCTTGATTAAGAATCTTGTATAAGGTCCACGGCCATTGCCTGCATCTTACACATCTTGGATGCAGATGCCAACAAGACACAAGCTCTTTAGCAAAGTATGCTGTTCTTGCAGGTTTCACTGCTCTGTGATTGGAAATCATTCCAGCTCTCAAGTTTACATTCTTCTGGTTGTAAATCTGTGTTAGTAAATTCTGCTGTAGTTAGTTTCACCTCTGTCAGCATAGTATTATTACATCTCAAAATGGCTTTGTCTCCGTTTTAGAAAACAATACAAAGATAGGCTTATGTTTCACTGTGGTCAATGAACTGAGGTGGAATTTAAAAGCAAAAAAAAAATAGTATTTATGCTTCCTGGGGTGCGTACAGCTATTGCACATTGATGTTTGGTTTAAAACCTGGACTTAATTTTAAGTGCACTTTGGTAGCTGGCTCAACCTGAGTTTAAGAGAGATTTACAAATACATATCAACTTGCTATACACTTGTACAGGCATCACTTACAATGCTGTGTTGCTGTCCTCGTGTATTTAGAAATTGGGGCTGACATGTATCTTGACTTTATTTTAAATTTTTGAATTTATTTTTAAAGAATACATTTAGATAATTTCACTGACAGGAACTAGAAACTTCTTGACCTCCAAAAGAAATGGCAGCTTTCCTTGAAGCTCTTAAATATCAAGGATATGGGAATTTAAGGAAAATGCCAGACCTGTTGTAGTATGATCTCAAGAGTTAGCAATATTACTATAGAATTTTCTTTTGTGCATATGAATCTTGTATTAGCAAATACAAGAACTACCTCTTGAAATGAAGTATTTTCAGAATTAGCAGACTTCATGCTGCTCCTAATGTCTTTATATATCAGGTTTGTCTAAGTAGTTGACCAGCTGCGTAAAAATTTAATCAAAAAAATTTCACTCCTTCCCCCTGGATGCAAATGCTTACAGAATGTTTTGAGTACACAGAAACATGGAATTAAATTAGCTAACCCAGCAAAATACAGATTATCCCAGACCTGAGCCCCCTGCCATCGGAATGTATAGGACCCTGGTTACCATACACTTTCTGTTCTAGTTCCGCCACAGATCAGAGATGTTTGATTTGTCTTGTTTTCCTTCTCTCCTAGGTTCCTAAAGCAATAGACCTCTGGTTGAAGTAGGTTCTTTATAAATGTCACTGTACACAGTAGTTTTGTCACTGGTTTGGGAGATTTTTAGTTATGGTGCTTTTGAGCAGCTACATGTCCTTGGGCTGTCTTGGCCACAAAGGGAAATCTGGGGATTTCAACAGATGGTGTATTCAGAGACCTGTCTTCAGGGAGGTCCTGTGAGTTGGTGGTGGAAGTGAATTTCCTTCTTTTGGCCTCTGTGCGCCACTTTCCCCATCCCTGAAATGGACGATCCCTACCTGCTGCAAAGGGCAGCTGGGATGCTGGGGCAGCTCCTGTGCCCTGACTGCATTTGGTCAATGACAAGTATTTTCATTGGTAGATTTGTGGTAAAAGGAACATACGGGACTGGCCTCTTGTAGCTTTAATTGAGAACAGATTACACTTTTTGCCATCGCTCTCCGCTGGGCCGTGCAACATAAACACAGTATGGTCCATTCTGACCCGACTTCACTGGGGTTACGACTGCCAGCCTTGCTCAGGGGTGTGGGGACTGAAGGATTAATGTGCTTCGTGCCCAGCTGCTTTATTTTAATTTAGGGCCTGATCCTATAAGGCAGTGTAGTCCTCTGCTCTCGTTGACTTCAGTGGCATTTGAGGGACTTGGGACCTGCTAGGAAAAGGGTCTTTGATCTTCGGTCAGCAGCGCGAGCACACGAAGGGGAGCTATTCCTTCTGTACGCACTTGTAATACGTATGGGATTTGGGTACCTTTTGTAGTAGTCTGCTTAAATCTTAATGCGTTGCTAGGGAACTGGCCGTGTCCACTACCAACAAACATGTAGACCTTGGGTCCTACTGGTCTCTGGCAGATTTTTCCCTAAGAAATGGCTTTACTGCAATGAAATCTACTAGCGGTAGTACAAAAAAGTAGTTTGTCAGCTTTTTTTTCATTACAAATATTTTAATTCTGTCATACAAATAGAAATCCCTTCCAAGCTGAAGGCTAGGCATGTGAGCACACTGCCCAGAGTCAAATACTTTTTCCCCTTATTCTTTTGATTCAGTTATTTTTTAATTTACTCGAGTCTAAGTACAGTGTTTGGAAGCTTAGCAAGCTTGGATACTTTCTGCTCTTTTGTACTAAATAACTAATGCTATTACTGTTTTCAAGACACTTCCAAAAAGAGCTGACTATTTATGTTTCCAAAATGAATGGCTTTTCAAGTTTTCAGACTCCATTTAAGAGTATCAGAAATTATGAAACTTTTGTGTTTACGGGGTCCTAGAACGCTGTTTCTGAAATTATTTCATCTCCTTTTCATGGACATCAGAACTGTCTGCATTGTTTTAAATTGGTAATAAAACAAGGCATGAAACCCCAACTACCAAAGAAAGAAGTCTGCTACCAAAACAGGACAAAATCTGGACACAGAAAAAAAAAAAAGTCACAGGGAAATGGAAATGACACATATCTGAGATGACCTCCCTGAAAACAAGCAAGTAAACCCTCTTCTATTAATCTCTCAAGAGAGCTGCTAAAGAATTCTGAAATAATCCAGAGAAGGAACTCAACCCCTCGTTTTCATTCTTCTCAGTCCATTCCTTCCAACTTCCTAAGGAAACTGATCCCCTGGGTGTTTTATACAAAAGGATTAATTTTTATGATACAAAAGCACACAGCTTAAAGCTGTAAGTCCCCATATTCCTTGGCAGCCATTATCTTCAGGGTTATGGAGAAGCACGCGTTGATCTTTTCCAAGGCATGGGTTGGCAGGGAGGCAAGGAACCCTCTTCTGGATTGAGCAACTTTCCTCGTGGGGCCTGAGCAGGAGCAATCTCACAGCACAACACGTCACTATTACAAACCCATCATATATGACGCCTGCTAATAGCTTTTTCTCCTTGTCTCATGGTGGTCACACAATGTAATCACAAAAGATGGAAGACACTTAGGAACTACAAGAGACTAGCCAACTAATGATGCTTTTTTTGGTCCGATCTATAGCCTACTACATCATGCACATGTATTCAAGTGCAATGACCTTTTTGAAAACTGCTTAAGTTATAGAAAAGGCGTTTCAGTATTCAGAGCTAAACTTCTGTCCTCCACTGTCTGAACGGACATCTCTACACTTAGAGAGCAACTTTTTCTAGCCTGACTGCTCGTCCCTGTGTGGTTATCTGACCCAGAGTTAATGTAGCATAATTAATATATCTGTGGGTTGCCCAGTGCCACATGTGAACTAGAGGTTTTGTGATGGGCAGCCTTGTGACATTCATTGTCATAGATCATATAATATTGTGGATTTTAGTTCTCTGACCCAGTGTGTGCAATAGAACGAGGTTCTTCCTTAACTTGATTTTTCCTGGCTTTTATGACTCTTAATAAGGCCCTTATATTGTTCAAACGTAATTTTTGCGGTATATTGTATTAAGACATTTGGCCTGATCTAGATTATGCGGCTTCATGTAACTGATGAAAGAGCTATTGTTTTTCACAGCAGAAAAACTGCCACTCATCCAGATCACTGACCTATTTCTTGGAGTCAGAAATAATCTTTCTAGAGTCTTACTGATTTTTAATGCTATGTTTTGCGCTATTGTTCTTGAAGCCCCATGTTTGAAGTGTGATTACAACAGTATTTAAGGATCAGACAAAAAAATTTCAACTTAATTTTCAGATGCAGAAAGATTTTATTTTCCCATAAGTTTTGGTACTATTCTAAGGAAAATGTTAAATGAATCACAGTAATTGAGCCGTGGAGGTTATTCCATTACTCAATGATACTGAGATTCCTCAGGCTTAAACATCACCAGTATATTGCTCTCCACCTTTCTTACTCTGAAATTCAGTGGAATTTCCTGTACTGTCTGAAAGAGGTGATGAACCTCCAGGAGCAAGAATTTAATTGTCTCACCCTATTCCTAGATTGGGCTATTCATTACCCTGAAATCTGAAAAACAGAATCTACAGGTTCCTGAAGATGGGAACAATTTTGTAGACAACCGCTCCTCTAATCTTGCTTTTCAACCCTGACGTGCAGAGGCCACTGCCAGAAGAACACATCAGGAGAATAAACTAATACTGCATCGAGAGATTTTGTGGAGGCTGGCGTGTGAAGAAATGTATTTACCATTATATACGGCTTTTCTCTGTGGGAGAACAGGGCTTGCATATTCGCTATGCTTTCTCACTATACGGAGAGGGATACAGGCATTCAAAAAAGAATTAGGATGCCGAGATGCTCAGTCCATGCTGGATTGCTGGCTCCCTGCTCTTTGCCGTCGAACATCTGCTAAAGAACTCCTTGGGAGACTTCTGGGTTTTTCAGGACCATCAGAAAAAACAACACTCCTAGGATGTTTTATATTTAGGGCACTTTGGTACTGCCAAATGCCATCTCATTTTATCATGCTGCAATCAAGATGACAAAAAAGTGTGGCAGCTAGTAGAAACTCCCCCCACAGCCCAACAAAAAATGGGGTCTTGAAAGGAAAAGTTTGGCACACAAAAAGCTCCAAACACAAAAAAGCTAAACCTCTACCAAACCATTTCTACTTGTTGTGAGCCTGCCAAAGCAGAACAGACTTTCTCAACAGAAAAGGCTACATTATGCTAGAAGGAAATGAGCTGCAAGGCACAGGAAAAGGGAACACGAGTGGAGATTTATGGCAGCGCTGAAAGCAGGCACTGTACTGCCAGATCAGGAGCAAGACACTACCAAAGGATGCTACCTCTGTTTTTTCATCTATCAAGGAGGAAGGAGAGTTTCTGTTGCAGGGTATCCACATGCTGGCATCCACCGCAGAAAGCCCATCACTTCAGCCTTCTGAGCCATTGCGACCCAATCAGAATTTTCTACTTTTTTGGAAGGCAAGAAGTGGAAAAAAACACACCAAAATAACTAGCAAAACCCATTCAAACCAAACCCACCAGTCAATGAATACCTGACAGTGAATAACCTGGGAACAGAATTGTGCTACAAATGTTCCAAATTTTGCTCAAGTTTTATAAAGTACAAATTGAGGGGTTTTTTTTCAACAGATCTTCACTATGCCCCACTGCTGCTCCTGAAGATCATATAGGTCGTATAGGAAAGATTTGCTCATGTTGACATTTTTTACTTTGTGGGGTTTTTTTTTTTTCTGATGTTTTGGCTCTTGCTCCTTGTATTGTACCTCAGAGACTTCACACGCTTAATTATCTTGGATACAGACTGCAGCAGAAAGGCACATCTGCAGACAAACAAAACCGTTTTCTATGTCCAGAAAGACTCAATTAAGAAAAATATAAAGTTAAGGCTTTTTTTTTCCTGCCAGGAATTTCTAATTAGAGCTCCTTTTTGTCTCCCTCTGTAAATTCAGTCTCAGAGGTAAGCCGCTAACCCAGAGAAGCTGCAGGATCTCCTTGGATTTTTACCAAGCTTAATTTGAACTTTGCCATGGTTTTCACTTGCAAGTGAAACTGCAGCTTGTTTTCAGCTCCCTAAACTCAGGTGAAAGGCTACCCCAAACAATTCTGATGGATAACTGTATGTGGGAATATCCCTGAAGAACATGAGAACAGCCCTGAAACGTATCATGCCATAAATGTAACTTGCATGATGCATTTTGGATGGGCAACCCTAGGTTTCTTTATTTCGAAATGTAAGGTCTGATCTTTCTTGGTAGTGTGCGCCTCCTTTTCACACTGAGTATAATATCAAATTATGGACACCTGTCAGATTTAATGTACATATGGAACCTGGACATGTAATTTTCAGTAGTTCTGAATGACAGCCTAAGCCTCTAGACTGTATGGAGAAAATCTTCACAAATGTCTCAAAAGGGTCATTGTGATTTCTTTCTAGTAAGGAAGATGTGCCATTTATCTTGAACAAAAATTGACTGCTGCCTTTATCTGTCCATAATTTGCATTTGTAAAAGGACAAGATACTGAATTACATTTCTCTACGGTCTAGAGCTAGATCCTGAAGTATGGCCCTGAAAAAAACCCATGTATGTGCAAATACTTCACGTGTTATGTCACATAATGCCATGTGGAACTGAATGCTCAAAATATTAGTTAGCAAGGTGTGTAACAGAGATATAGAAGACTCCTTCTTTACAGGAACACTTTTTTTTTTTAAAAGAGAGAACCACTGAAGTAATCTGTATTACTCTCACAAGTCAATGAACAAAAGTGTGTCCTGAAAGTACAGCTAGCTATAAAAGTGAAATGTTCTCACACAGATTCAGAGGGGGAGAACATTCTTGCTGCAACACCACCATTCTCCCTGGGTGGGATGACAGAAATCAGAAGAAATCACCCAGCGATGCGCATGTTTTTCTTCTTTCTCATACACCTTCCTTTCTGCTGCAGTCCTGTAACTCGGGTATGACTCCAGTGAAGTCCATCGGGCCTGCCTAGGAATCATCTCCTAACAATTTGATATATTGCTTGATAAAGGGATGGACCTGACAGGTGCCAGTTGATTCAATGACCAATAACCAGTCTCCTTAAGCAACAGTGGCACATGGAACACGATCAGAGATGCATCAAGCAGCTGGCGTTAATACCTATCCATTTAGGGTTGTTCAGCCTGGAGAAGAGAAAGGCTCGGGGGAGACCTTGGAGCCCCTTCCGGTCCCTAAAGGGGCTCCACGAAAGCTGGGGAGGGACTCTGGAGCAGGGAGGGGAGCCATGGGATAAGGGGGAATGGTTTGAAACTGGATGAGGGGAGATTTAAGTTAGATCTGAGGAAGAAATTCTTTTGTGTGAGAGTGGTGAGCCCCTGGCCCAGGTTGCCCAGAGAAGCTGTGGCTGCCCCATCCCTGGAGGGGTTCAAGGCCAGGTTGGACGGGGCTTGGAGCAGCCTGGGCTGGTGGGAGGTGTCCCTGCCCAGGGCAGGGGGTAAGAATGAGACGGTCTTTAAAGTCCCTAAAAACCTAAAGCATTCTACGGTTCCATGATTTCCAATTAAGTTCTTGTACGTTACAAAAGAGATGAGCATGAAGGCTATTCCCAGTTCCATGTGTTCTCCTTTCGCGGTGTTAAGCTAGCAGCTTGCCAAATCCTGTACTAGGTTTCTGTCTGTAAGGACTGGCTGTGGGATTTAGGGCATGTTAGATCGGCAAGAGGCACAGGGGCAAGAAGAGAGCAAACTCACGTGCAGGAAGGCTGGGAAATAGTTTCCTGTTAATGGCAAGGAGGAAAAATCACACCCAGTGCAGTTATACCTCTGAACTTGGCATTATCTCAGAGCGCTGCCCTTGGAAGTGACGTTTATGCAAATGAAAACTTCCCGTGTAGATGCATATGCAACTGTTAGTAAATAAGTACAATGCCAGGCAGCTAGAATGACAACCAAGGGAACTGATGTGGTAGTTCCTTTGGTGGATTATCGTGATGTGGACAGTAATTTGCACTACATACAGGATAGAGCTGGCATAAGGAAGCATCTCCCATGTCAGGGGGCTTTTCAGCTTGTACACGTTCTTTTGAGAGTGGCCATAGGGTGCCAGACTGACACCGGCTACAAGAGAAAGCGAGTATGTGCTACTTTCTAGGCAGTGTGGACAGATAACTTCTAGAAAGCTACTTCCAGAAGTAGCGATAACTGAACACAGTGCTCACTGGCCAGCTGAACATGGTTTTGATATTATCATTGGGCTTGGATTGGAAAGCAGTTTCTAAGGGATCATATACCAAGCTTGTGTGAGAGCAGAATGAGCACTGCCAGCGTTTTTTAAGCAATGCCAAGTCAGCTGATGCAGATAACCTGACGATCTGTGCTCATACGGAGATGTATTTAGTTTAAGCTGACATATTTTATTGTGGCTCAATTTGTAGGTCTTCCAGGGGGTCTCTCACAGCCTGACATAAAATCATTCACATGTATACAACAGACTTCACAACAATGTGAGTACAACCCTATGGCTACTTTCATACAGTTTTACAAGCCGCATAAACAAATGTTTTAAGAGATGTTTAACTGTTTGTTTTATATAAAGCTACTTGATCTGTATTAAACAGTCAAACATCTCTTATTAAAGGTCTTATGCATGCTATTTGTGTATACAGTTAAATGTACATTTCTGGTGCAATAATGGTGAATTTTGTTACTCAGACCAAAAGAAGCAGGCTAGTATTGGACGTTAATCAGGCTGCTGTTTCTAATTCTTGTACTTTTCTAAAGAACAGTGGAATGTGGCAGAAACTACACAGAGCCAAGTAACGGAGCTTCTTACTTATTTTTTTCACCTACACGGGCAAAACTGTCATTGAAGGCACTGAATAAGAGTTTTTCTCTATAGCTCCTATGCCAGTGCTCATAGAAAAGATACATGTACAATAATCTTAATTACACATATAGCTCTACAAATAAGATATAAAGCCAGCTATGTAGAAAGTGCATAAAATAACTGTTGAATTAAATATGGCATATATTTCTGTGTCTGCTAAGTAAATACTAATTTGGTTTTCAAGCAATTGTAGTATCTGTTAGTTATTATCTAGTAGATAATAAAGTACATGTTACTACTTTTTAAGCTGCATCACTTCAACCGAGTATTGGCAAGCTTAATTTGCAGTGTAATTGAGTACATTAGAAGATATATTAATAGCTGGATGCAATGAGAGATTTGTTTTCACTATATATAACTGCGTTTGAGACAGAGCGGTTTGAGTACTCCTACAGCAAGTCTCAGGCACTCTCCAAAATTCTGTGGCAGAGATGAATTGCCAGAAAGATTTGTTACCGCTACTAAACACTCTGTTCAGTTTTACAGTCGTTAAGTATCAGTCTCTTTTTAACATTAAAACAAAAAGTTTTTGTATTTAGTACCTGTGCTTACATTAGGATACCCCAAAGAGGTGTCTGCTGCCTCAACATGAAACAACCTTTAGAAACAGCTTTCTTCTCTAATTAGGCATGTTTGCATGCAAAATAAAAAAAAATAAATAATGAAGTAATGAAGGATAGTCTTATGTGTGATGAGAAAGCTAGGCTGCTGGGAGAAATCAGGAGACTATCCAATGGGGTGGATATAGTGACAGGCATATTATATTCCTAATGTTATGTACTTTGTTCTGCTGTTCTTTCTGAGTATTTTCTGTTAGATGAACTGGTATTTCTTATGGCAAAGCCTTTCAAACCTCTATAAAGAGATGATAAAAATTTGAAAGGATGAGTTTTGTGAGTGTATTAAGATGGCATAGCAATTTATTACGTTGACAAAAGTCTCAGTTGTAAAAGTAGTGAGGAAACTGTCCTGTAATTCAAAAAATGGGAAGAAGAGGGGAAAGCAAGCCCAGTTTTGCAGGGCATTAGCTGCGCAGCGGGATTGCAGGATGAGGGCTGGCTCTGCCCTCTCCAACAGAGCTGCTGCTCCCTGAACCAGAACCTGCCCTGCGTTCCCCGGACAGGGTGGGCACCCTCTCAGCTCTGACAGCCAGGAGCTGCAATGTTTAAGCTGGATGAAATGATGTGCCCGCATCTAGAGGTAGTTTTTATTTCCTCAGATGCAACTATGAAATTTCATGGGGTCCCAATGGACTATGAAATACTGAGAGACCCCGACATTATTGGAATACTCTCAAATATACCAGATAATGGTGGTCCCACCTCCAAGCCTTCTCTTTCACCTCATTTCATTGTGCCAGGGAGCACTTGGAAAACAATCTGATTCTGCCCTGCTCCCTCCAATTGCAAATCATATAGTGCTTTATTTTAAACATGCAGAATTAGCGTATAGAAGGCAACCATAAGGTTATTAATCATATATTTATAGGTTCATATTTGCAGTATTTTCCAAATACTCCCTCGTGTTTCCTCTTCCTGTTACTAATTACTGGAAGATTATAATTCTCTACATACATCCTGCAGCTGATTAGAGTTGTAGAGCAGTTAGCCAAAACAGAACATTTGGTGTAATGCTGACAGATCACAGCATCAAACTTCTATTTGATAATGCAAAAATATCCTCTTACATTTTCTGTATCTGCAGCACTTTTATACACTATTTGAATAAAGGTAACCTGCAAGAACATTTAAAGAAAAATAGAGAGCATAATCTTCTCTTAGCTCCATGCAGAGCAAGAAGAGGTTTTTTTCAAAGGTGATTTCTTTTTTCTTGGTGTTCTCAAGCAGTATGACTTTGCCATGGGATATATCAGAGTCCGATGTCCTTGAAGGGAAAAGGGTTTCCCTCTGCCACTCAGAAACAGGATGTCCATGATGATGGCTGACACAGGAGCCCTGCTCTGTCATCAGTTCAAAAGGCTGTGGCACCGACTGCACCCATTCCTTCCCCACAGTCTTGCCCCTATGTTAAATTTTAGCATATGGAAAATTTGTGAGCTAACTGGTTGCCTAATAGCAATTCAGATCAAGTAGTTTAGTGTTTTGATGAAAGTCTTAAATAGGATTTCTCTTATTTAACATCAGTAATGGCTTGCAAGCTGATTTGGTATAATTTACAGTGCCCTCTGATTACAGGCTGTCCTGTTTTCTGTAGGCACATCTACAAAGCTATACTATACTCTAACTATATATGACTTTGTTACTGAAGACTTTGTGATACATGATGTAATTTCACACACCTGCACACAAACAAATCAAACCCAAAAATAGAATCCTAGGGTTGTTTTTCAAACTTATTTTATCAAAATATGGGTGAATCTGCAGCAAAGTTTTTAGGCTTTATTTGGCAGCGCAGAAAACCTTCTCTAGCACTTAAACCACTTGACACCCCTAGACTTTATCATAAATGTCATGATTTTTCCCTACTCAAATATCTTTGATTAGGTGAGAGGCTGCTTCACGAGATGTATTTTGTACTCTCTCTATATATTATTCTGCTTGCAAAGGTTGATGAAAGGATGACTGGGAAGGGATCTGGAAGAGTACAGTAGCAGTCTTCAGATATAATTAATACCAGGACTAACAAATGAGATAGATGCCATACATTTTCCCTACAGCCAGCAGCAACTCAGGGGATCCCTCACCCTGGAATTGCCTGCCTTACAGCCCTGTGCCTCGCTGAACACCCACAAGTACCCACTCTGGCACCAGGTCATCTGTGCTCCACTGAGACCCCACAAACCCGCTACAGCTGCCCATCAGATTTTAGTATTTCAAGATGGCAACGGAACAAAATATTTTTTGTATGTAATAGCTTCGCCCACGATGCAAGAGATCCTGTTCAATGTAAAATGCCTCTCTTTCTTTTTTACAAGAGCCTATCCACCTGAAGGGGCCATAAATGGATAGAGGGCTAAGAGCACAACGCCGCAGTCAGGCAGCGCGATAACCCCCGGCGGCGTGCAGAGTCCTCCTCCCGCAGCCTGGGGACAGCGCTGCCGCCGGCGCACGGGGGGGCCCAGCCGACGCCGGCAGCGCGGCGCGGCCCTGCCCGGGGGGTTCCACGGATCACGGAGGAGACGGCAACGGCCGGCTCTTCCCCGGCGTGCGGAGGCTCCCGCGCCGGTGGGGGCACGGCCCGACCCGCTCCGGCCGTTTGCCCCAGTCCCGGCAAGAGCTGGCTGGGCCCCGCATCGCAGAGCGGGTCTGTCGCGACTGTCACCGGCGGGCCCCGCATCGCAGAGCGGGTCTGTCGCGACTGTCACCGGCGGGCCCCCCAGCACAGACCAGGTCCGTCGCGACTGTCACCGGCGGGC
>VXBO01011777.1:302138-315104 GCA_013400135.1 Rhinoptilus africanus | reverse complement strand
CTGCTGCTGCTGCGGACTGCCATAATTTAAAGGGAAAACCCGTTTAATTGCTTGTAATCAGTACTGACAGCGTGCGGCCACATTAAAGTCAACAACGCGATGCCCAAACTGATGGGTTTCTGCCTTTACTCCTCCTGCCAGTTTCTTCTCCCCCGTCCCAGATCCCTGGGGAGCGGCAGCCCCCGGCCCGCGGAGCCCCGGCTCCCCCGCACCCCAGACACGCTGGGCGCTGCCAGCCGGGGCATCCCCGGAGCCCCAGGGGCTGACACCGCGGCGGCCCCCGGGCCAGCTGCGCCGCCGGGCGCGCACCGAGCGGCCAGCGGCGGCGGCTGGAGAGGCCAGCTCCCAGGCTGAAGGCAATAACTGGTATTTCCTTTCCTGCCAGTTTCTTCTCCCCCGTCCCGCTGGGGCACTTCACTGCAGCAGGAGCGTCGGAATACCAAGGTAAATTTAAGGAAATAACATCACGTGGTAATTCATAAATCTTTTGGTCAGTGAAAAAAAATGTCTTTGTCAGAGTGTCAATGGATGGTGTCTGCTCTGCTCTCAGATGAAATCAGAAAATTAAATTGTAGCTTGGGCTTCTGGGCTCTTCCCTCAAGCTGTAACAGCACTGCAGCAGTTGATGGAAAGCCCTGATTTGATCCTTGTTTATAAGGCAAGAGGAACACCTTTCTGAGAGTCGTGCTGTCTTTGGAGAGGATCCTCGCGTGTGTGACTTCTTCTGAAAGTGCACAGGTTAGGAAATTTTCATAAGAAGATCAGGTGGTATCTGGGAGGCGAGGGAAGGAGATAGAGTGTGTTATGGGGTAACCAGTGTGGTAATGGGGCAGCATCAAGGGCAGGTGGAAGGTCTGGTCCTTCACCTCGGGGAAGGAAGCAGGGAAGTTTCTGTGGTGGCGTCATTCTGATTTTGTTTGACTTTAGAATGAAAAGTGTGACCTAAAAACTGGTGGATTGTTTGAGGAAATCAGTGGACTATGCTTACAATGTTGATAATTGTAAGTGATTTTATTTTATAAAGCTGCTTCATACTGCTGCTGTTATAGAAAGGCTTATTGATTTTTAGAGGCTGAGACTAGCTTCCTAAATTGATATATTGCTCTGTGGAATTGCTGTCTTTCAGTGAACTGCCTCACTAACTACTTCTAAAATGAATGTCCTTTTATTGAATTACTATGTCCTTTTTATAAGGAAGTATTTTACAAGAAGAATGGCTTCCTGAACTATGTAAATGGTACTACTGTTTTCCTTTTAAAGGTGAGGAAATACAAAGATTAGAAATGAAGTTTCAGATGTTCAAAAATAACCTGATGTTTTAGGTATTTCTTGGTGGTTTAAATAATTGTTTCAGAGCTATGTTTTGCAGCTCAAGTAATTTCCAGTACCTCTGAAAGTCTCTATGTGCTGGTCTGACGGACATTATGATTTACTCAGTGAAAGTCGTCTATGGCAGTCTATTTCTTTTGTAAAAGCTAAAAAAATGGGTTGAACTTCATAAGAAAAAAAGTACAAAAATAAAGAAATAGGGGAATGAATGGCGCTGCTAACTTTGTTACTAACTGTATTGCTGAGTTCTAAGAGCCTAATGAGGCTTAGGATCAATTAACCTTTACAGAATAACCACAGAATCTGTTAAATGAATGACCACTTACAAGTATAACACTGCATTTCTTTTTCTATGGTAGAAATGTTGGTTTGCTCTCAAATGTGTATAATCTTTGTGGTACTGTGTGGAAGATAAAAATCCCAGTCAACCCTCTTGTGCTGATTAGCGAGGAACAGTGCATGCTGGCTGTGGGCTGATGAAAACAAATACTAGAATTCAATTAACTCTGATAATCTTCAACTCCACTGTGCAGTAGCTGCAGGATTTCTTATTTTTTTAAACATTCTGGCCAGTTTAGGGGGCTTTGCCATGGAAAATGCTAAGTATTCATACATGTGTGCACTCTGCCTGCTGATATAAATACTTTGTTCTGTAATTGTTCCTCTTTGCTGAAAGCCATGAGGCACAACTGAGTGACTTTACTGATAAGTTTTCAAGGATTTTACTGGTAATAAGAAAGGAAGAACCTAACAGAAAGGCTCCAGAAAACTTCGTAGGAGAGGGAGCCGACAAACTAGTAAAACTGAGAAAAGCAGAGGAATGCTAAGGAATTCTGCCTTCCTATCTAGTTTCGCAGCAGGTGCGTTTTGAAAAAGGCTAAAAGAACAGAGCTGGCGCAGGAGAAGCAAGGGATGAAATCTTAGCTTTTCCCAAGAAAACCTTCTGCAGCATAAACGTTAATGAACTGGCACATCCCATTGAGGCTCAGGAAGGCCAGGATATTGTCTATTACACCTTATGGTTTCAGCAGCAGGTCCTGTTTTGTAGGTCTCATCTGTGCCCTTTCCTTTGTGTGGGGCTGTTTCCAGAAGGCACAGGCAGCCTCTGGGGCTGGGCCACGATGGAGGCCCCTGGCAGGGGAGATCCGGTGCCCCAGGTAGCGATTTTACAAATGTCTGTCTGAAGGTACCTGTACCCCTGCCCTGGGAGATGAAGATAAGGGTAATATGATTGCCTTTTTATCAAGATGCATAGCATTATTTGGTAGGTGCTTACTTGTGTATTTCCTAGTGCAGGCAATAATCTTGTAAGCAGTTTATCCCAGTTACCAGGTAGTATGGGCAATAGACTGGGTGCTCGGATGGGGCTAGGGGGAGGTGTGTTAGCGATGGAGGAGCACGATGGCTGTGCAGGAGCAGTGCAGTCTCTCCCTGCCGCGTGAGACCGAGTACCGGGTGTATGGGATAACAGTCAAGGGTGAGGGGGTACAGCCAGGAAATCTGTGCTGGTAATTTCATTTAGGATTGTAGTTCTGAAGCCGTGTAGAGGACAGCATTTTTTCTCACTTGTCCTTGGAAAGAGGATAAATTCTTTACCTAAATCCATATAAAGAACATCAGAACATTGACTTACTGATTCTTTCCCCAGTGTGTGCATAACAAATTACTTCCCTTTTCAAAGTTTTACATGTTTTATTATTGCTGAAGGAGTAAGCAGGTGGCTGTTCATGACATGAGCTTTTGATATGCCCTCATCCGTGGCAAAACACAGGAGTGTAAAACAGCAGTGGGACAGAAACGTGTTGGAAAGACAGCAGTGACAAAGGTTGCCCACATTAACTGCCAAAAAATGCTCTTTTTTTTTTTTTTTTTTTTTTACTTTTTAGGCTGAGTGCCTGCCTGCTTCACTGTGTTTTTTGCAAGAGGGTGAAGAGAGGACTCCTCTTTTTGTGGTAGTGTTGGCTGCTTATGTAGGTTGTGTATTCTGTCTCATTGTTAATTTAGTTCCAAAATGAGCAAGTCAGAGGGCATGTACATTCTAATTAGTAGGTATCTGAAACAGCCCTCAGAGCAAAGACTTCTTTTAAATTGTTTTGGATCTGAACATACTGTATCTACTTGAATCACTAAATGTTAATAAGCAAAAAAAGCCGAAGTTCTTTGTAGGAAGGCAATTGCTGCATAGCAACTGCACAGAGAGGATGCAATGAAGCTTGTGTGTGTTCTTCTTTGTTGTTATTTTTGTCCTCAGTTTCTCCGTGTTCTGAAATGTACAGAAATTATTAAAGTTGTTGGAAGCAATGATTTCATTCACGGCTACTTATGCTCTAAAAAAAAAAGAGAAGCAAACAATGCGGTTTAGGTTTTGTATTTTGGGAAGAAACAATAAAGGGAATTTAATATCCCATTTACGAAGGGATGCTGTGACTGTTTTCAAGTGAGTATGGTCTTTAATGTATGTGACTCTCCATGGTAGCAGATGTTCTTTCTAGTCATGCCATTTTTTTTGTCTAGCTAAATCAATTTATTTCTTCTCAAAAGATAACCAACCCTACAAAACAGAAACACACCATAGTTGTTAAAACATAATAATAATAAATAAATAAGACATAATAAATAAACATAACTTTGAATTTAATGGGGTTACTATAAGCAACATCTGGGTAATAGTTACTTGGAAGGATAAGCTATCTTGTAGTGCGTCTTTAAATAAAGCAGTGGGCTGACTGGTTTAGCAAAAGAAAATTTGGGGAGTAATAGGACTATAAAGTGCTTCTTAATTGCTAATGAGCTTGAGAGTAAGGTTTGCCATGTTGAATAGTACCTGCGAAAGCCTGTTTTGCCCACGCAAAATAGGTGAGGCTCTGGTCTGAACCGTCCCTAGGTCTGTGCCAAGCCCATGCTAGAGGGGTTTGTCCAGCCCCACAGCTGATGCCCGACCGGGGCCCGTGGGGCCCACTGCGGTAGGATAGCTGTTACTCTGTGCTTTGTCACCTTCCTCTAGTAGGACAGGAACTCATAGGGCATTAGGATTAAGAGCAAGAACAGAACCAGGAAGAAGGCCCATTTACTGGGAGGTGACATCAGTGGGAGAGAACCATGTGAAGCTTTTCTACTTTAATGTGAATGAGTCCCAACGGGTGACCCTAAATGTAGCCAGGTGCAAGTGGATCAGCTTCTTGTTGAAAGCATCCCATTCTCCATCACCTTGCTCTATCATATTCAGTCTGTGAATGATGAAGGTGGAAAAAATGGTGTTCTTTGTATTCCTAGAAACACGATTGATACTGTACCTCTGTGTTTTTAGAAAGCTGTAGTAGGGGAAGCTGCTTTAGTATGTGACTCCTGTGCACTCCCCAGTACCTAAACAAGAAAATAGGGGATGTACATTTGAAAAGGGAAGGCAGAATCTTTTCCTAGAGTTCAATAAAGGAGGAAATTGTCCAGAGTGGCTTTTTTTGGGGTAGCTACTCTTCTCTGCAATAATGGCAACAGGAAAGAGTTTCCTACAAATGTGGAACAGTTCTGAAATAAGTCAGGGGCTAATTAGCTCATACAAACTAGCTAAGCATCTGAACCAGGTAAAAGTAATTCCTCTGATTAAATATAATCTTAATAATTTATTGCTTACGTTTCTTTCATCCTCCTTGATTATTGCAAGTTTCATGCACAACATATTATTTATAAACAATGCATTTTTATGTTTGTACATTGTCAAATGGTAATGTGAGAGCTGAGTAACTGGAATGTGGGAGCCATTCTCTAGCAATAGGCATGAAGATCCTTCACACCTTCTACTGTCTTGCCTTAGCAAAGCACTGCTCTTCAGGACAACTGAACCATGGTGTGCCAAGGAGTGAGTGGAGTTCTTTGCTGATCCATAAGTGTTAGGGTGGGTGCTGGGAATGCAGGGCTATATGTGGAAATCCAGCACCCATCTTTAACCAGAAATGTCCTGTTGCATGCAGTAAGACAGTGGGGAGTCTGTATTTATAAAGCATTCAATTGTCTCTTCCTCTTGTTTCAAGGTTTTGGGAAGGCTCCCTTTCATGTCAGTAAGGGGCAGGAAGGTAACCAAGAGTCAGAGCTTGCAAATACATGATCTTCAGGCTTACAGCAGTGGCTTCTGGGTGGGCTGATCTTTAAGAGTACATTCCAGGCTTGCTGAGTGGGGACCTGGATGAGATAATTGGAAAAGCAGGCTAAGAGTCAGGGTTTCTGTGAAGCTTTCTAATCTGAGTTATTTCTGACAATGAAGTCTATCTTCTGGATTCTGTAGTGTATTGCATTTGTTCAGTGTTGGGAAGAGCCTTAGTAGGTAAGTCTGACTGCCTGGTCTGACTGATGCCACTCTTTCATGGTCCTTTGCAAGATCCGGGAACTTTAATCCCGTGATTTAGGAAACTCGGGAGATTCTTCATGCAGTATCGCTGTGTTTTGAGCTTCTCTAGGAGGAGCGTGGGCCTTGCATATAGCAGAGGCTCGCCTAGTGTTAACAGCTCCCTCCACAGCCTCTATAAGGGGTGCTATTTTGGCAGTGTACAGAAAAGTCAGGGCTGGATACTTCACTGCACTTATAGCTCCCTCTGAGCAGCAGGCTTTTATCCGTAAATTCTGGTGACCAGAATGTTTGCTGTCTTTTAGGTAAACTATTTCTCAGGTATGAACTGTTGGACGCTTAGATATCTGTGTAAAAACTGTTTCTAAATTTCCACCTGTATGAAGTGGGCCACTGTATATTCAAATTGTATCACCCCTTCAAAGATATTTCGTGACAGCTCGTAAGTAGGTGAGCGTAAGCAGATTATGTGAAGACCTATATGTAGGTTGTTGATGAATGAGGTTTCTAGAGCCAGGGTTATTGAAAGAACTTAGTTACTGTTAAGCACTGGTACAATTGGTGTGTTATCAGAGTACAGTGAAATGCAGTTGTGAAAGAAACCTGAAAGAATGATCGGTCTCTGACAACATTGTAGTATTTCAGCATTTCACCACTATAACAACTAAAAATCTTTTCTTAAATCATGAATCTAAATTTTCTTTGTTATTATTAACATAACTCTATCTTTTCTTCCTCAGTGGTCACTGAGAAACTTTCTGTTAGTTTTTCTATACTATGCTTTGGTTAATCAGTCTGCTAAACACTTCTTTAAGTCTCCTTTTTTATAGATTGCAAACGCCTCTGATTTCCTAATTTTTTTTTCTTTCTAGAACGTGCTTTCTAAACCCTGTTCTTACTGCTGTCATCAGGACTGGCTTCAGTTTCTAAAGCTGGTGTCTTATGTTGGATGTAGCTAATGCACCACAACTGCTAACCAGGTTGGAATAGTCACCTCCATTTTTTACAAGTGACATTTCTCCTAGCTTGGGTCTCTTTTGTGTGTGTGACACGGTTGTGATGTTGACTTAGGCTTTTAGCCTGAGGTTCACCATAACCTGTTTCACATCCTTTTCAGAAGGAAAAGTACCACCAGGTCTTTTTCCCCTCCGTGTTGCTACCAAACCTGTCCAATCCTGTTCTTCCCTATTCTGCATCTGTGTGCTAGATCCCATCTTTCTTCTGGCACCACTTGTTCTGCTGAACATCAGCATCCTGACTTCACACCACTTCACCAGTCAGCTGGATCATCCTGAATGTTATTCCTCACTTCTGTATTTGCAATTGCTCTCATCTCATCATGAATTCTTAGTTTCTGTTGAGTCACTCAAAATGAATAATAGTGGTCCCTCGTTGGCTTCGAGGGGACCCACCTTGAAATTTCTTTCTGGTTTGTCAGTACATTGTGAATAATTACCTCAAGAGGGATAGGGATTATTATTTTAAACCAGTTACACAGGTAACATGACAATTGTCACTTGGCTCTTGTTTTGTATTATCTTTCTTATGAACAGGACACGTTGGGCGGAGTGAAAAGCTCTAGTTTAAAGGAAATTTTGTTCATACCTACCACTTCCCCTTAATCTACTGAGGCGAGTTCCCTGTTGGACACGAAAGCCACGACTGGAACCAGCCCTCCTTTCTGGGACCTCTCGTCATCCCCCGAGAAGCCCAGTAGATGGCACTCTGGATCTGTAACTCAGTATTTCAAAGTGAAAGCCATCATACTTGCCTTCTCTGCTGATATTTAAGTACTTGTTTCTCAAAGTTTGGAATCTAAGTTTAAGATTAAAATTACTGTAGTAGTAAAAGTCTTGTTGAATTGGGTTTGGGTTCATGTTGCCATTTAAAAAAATACCTAATAATCCTTCAACATACATTTGGAAAGCACGATTTTATATGGTGTGCCATTGAGGGGAGTGAGCCATCTCCGTGAGGGTGGCTGGAGCACGTTCCAGCGCTGGCCATACGATACACTTGTGTGTCAGTGCCTGGTGCGTGAAGAACAGAGGACCGGGGATCATTCTGACATGTGTTCTCCTAGTCTGATAATGTCCCAGTTGTAATTTAGATGAAGGGAGGGAGATTGTTCTTGGATCAGGCCAACCATTATCATCATCATCCATAGGTCATAGAAAAGGTATAGTCTGTTTTTATAGACTTCAAGTAACATTAGTTCTGCTAATGGCATTAGCTCTGGAATTCTGTTTCTGAATGTGTTTTAAGTTGCCTTAAACGGTACTGCTTGATTTTTTGGATAGCATCATGTGTCCACAGTTGGGATCTGTGGGCTGTGCTCTTGCTGGGTCTTCTGTAGGCTCCTGCAGTGGTTTGGGGAGTGGAGCCTGGACCTTGTTTCTCTGGGGGCTCGAGGCATGTTGGTGTGCTGTGGCCTCGCGCTCAAGGCGCTGGGGCAGAGCAGCTCTCTGCTTGTAGGGGATACGTCAGCTGCCAGAGGAGACCTCCAGGCTGCTAGTCCCAACACTTACCACTGAGACATCATGGAGCAGACTGCTGCCTCCTGCCTCTTGGAATACTGTCTTCCTGATAGTTGATTGTGTCAAGGGCAAAGTCAGTGGTGTTTAACTTAGCCTTTGCCTTCAAAGACGCTAATGCTTAGGATGCCAGTTAGTTCGGTTCATCCAGGATTTTGGAGCTCTCTCTCAACTCTTCCTGACCTGTGAGCACACCTGAGTCTTCCAGGACAAAATAAAACAAGTTAGCTGAGCCACCTGACAGTGTTTTGAACTGACTTGTTTGACTTTGCCCTAGAACTGCCTAGAAGTGCTTACATAGCCAGTTACTGGGTCTCAGCTGGAAGGTGTTAACTAACAGCTGAGAAACAGAAAGGAACAGCTTTCTAAAAGGCCTGTGAACTTGTATGCCCTGGGTGAGAGGCTTTACATTAGCCTGTTGGCTTTCTGTGGAAGAGAGAAGATGTGCTCCTATGGCTGTTCTAGTGGAGGGGTGCTCTAAGAAGCTGTTGTGTCTCAGCTAGTGTGTTCTGAAGAGGTGTGCTCCCTGCCTGTGCGACACAGACGGGATTGCTGTGCCTCAAGGTGTCCAGCGGAGCCACGCAATGTGCTTTGCAGGGGTGCTGCAGGTAGCTCAGTGTGGAGACTCCATTGTAGAACCTTATTTTGTTCTGCACTTCAGAGCATGGGGAAGCCAGTTTAGCACACCAGCTTGTCTGACAGTCTTTGAAATACAAAAAAAGCTTTTTTTTTCCCCTTTCCTGTTAGTGAGCTGGTGCATATGCTGTATTGTGGAACAGTAAGGAAATGATAACACTTCTTATCTGTACAATATTATTGTTTTTGAGAAGAATAACAAAGTCAGAACATGCATCATGCTCTTCATTTAATGTATTGGTGAGTATTTGCACAGAGAACCACAAATGAAATAGCTTATCCTGTTATCCAGGAGCTCATCTATATGCAAGATGAAGAGCTGTCTTACAGACAGAAATGTATATTTGGTTTAAATGCATTATGCTTAAGGTTCATACACATCCCCTCCAGTACTTACCTATTAAAGGAGTTCACAGAAACTATACTGTAAACCCGCTGGAATAATTTTTATTAAATAATTTTCTCTGGTAAACAGGGAAAACGGAGCTGCAAGGAGGTTAAAATCTGGGCTTGGCTTCCCCACTAATGACAAACTTGGGCCCCAAAATTTGCTGAGACAGAGATGACGGGCTCTCGCAAGTACATTGGGTCATCCACCCGCCCCTCCTCTCTGGTTGCTGCAGGGTATGGGTGCACTCGGGCAGAAAGGACTGGGTTGCTTTTGAGCTTTGCTCACGCACAAGGCTGAGCAGGAGGGAAGTGTAGATGGTGCTATACACCTGTCCCACTCACGCACTAGACCAGCAGGGCCAAACCTCTCGTTCTTCACACTGCCTGAATACGGACTGTAAGAGTGCTGCAGCACTTCTTTTCAGTACCGGGTGACCACTTATAACCTTCCAGCCTTGGATGGTTCCCAGTCAAACAAATGTGTTTTAAAGAAGAGCTGCACGGGAGCAGGGATGCTATGGGTAGATAGGATTGCCAGTGAGCCCATTCACTCCCGTCTGCTGTGTGCCCCAGCCCAGGAAATAGTGAACGATGCTCAGGCAGCGCTGCTTCATGTGATCTTGGACAAATTTATTACCTCTCTGGACTTGGTCACCTATGTCTAAAACAGATGTTTCCTTCCTGTTGCAATCTGTCTGTAGACTTGTCGTCTTATGTATTTATTATCCTTTGGTATTATCCCTGGTGGGTTTTTTCAAGTGGCTGAGGGACAGGATGCCTTCTCTTTTTATTAGGCTTTGACAGTATCATCACAGGGGCAGGGGATTTGCTGCGCAGTGCATCATCCCAAACATTTTTGATGATAGCATCAGATTTTTCTCCTACTTGCCCTTTTCCCCAGAAAGGGGTTAGGCTCTTCGGGTGTTGTCTGACAAAATTCAGGAGGTGGGTGGGTGCGGTGAGATTTTTCTGGCTACACCTCTCTGTAGGGTTACTGAGAGTGCAGAGAGCCCTCAATCCAAACAGTGAGCAGCCCGTACAAATGCAAGTAGAAGCAGAAGATTCTCCAACGCAGTATCTTTCTTCTTTCTGTAGTGACTTGCCAATAGAGAAGGAGATTATGTTGGAAAGCAGCTGGGCTGTTCTCAATGTGTGTGCGTTTGGCCAATGCAAATACATCAGCCTCTTGGAAAGATGCAGTTTAAGCCAGGTGTTGGTATTCACTTGCTGTCTGCACATCACAATAAGGAAATGCAAGGGGAATTTGTAAGCCAGTGAAAGGCTGTGTCTCTAACAGAGACACGGACCAGAACCTAGAGCTCATTCTTGGCTTGTAATCTCACTGATCTCTTTCAGTAGTATTCTGTATGCTCACACAGCACATGTCCCACAGCTCACCCTGACTACAGTGGCTTCTTTCTGCCTCCCTTCACTACTCTGCCCAATGTCCTTTCTTAACCTTCTGCACATATGCTTACGTGTCTCCTGACCATCTTCATCCTCCTTTCAAGCTTGGAAGATGTGGACAGACAGACATAGCTATAGTATGACTGCAAACCCTCATTTTCTTGGGAAATCTTACTCAAAAGAGTAAAGTGTCCAACTGCAGCTGGTTCTAAAGCACTGAGGTACAGGAGTCCANCTCATGGCCATCCCGTTGTCCCCCAGGACTCCCAGGTCCCTTTCCCCAGAGCTGCTCTCCAGCAGGTCACCCCCACCCTGTCCTGGTGCAGGGGGTTATTCCTCCCCAGGGGCAGCACATGCATTACATAGTGTGTAATGTTGAAAACAGCAATAACCTAGACTTTGTAACAGCTGTGGAACTATAGGACAGCAGACTGTTCAGAGAGTGCTCTTAATGAAACCTGCTTAAATTCTTTGTTGAACTGGAACCATAGTCAGCCTGTGGCATGTGGAGTATTTTCAACTGGAAAGTCTCAAATTGGTGAGTCAAGTCCTGTAGAATTTTAGGAATAGCTCAGGGAGCTGCTGACAGCTCAAACAATTTGATGTTTTTCTACCTGAGTTGTCAGCCATTCAACTTGAGCTCAAAGTAAATCTTAGGGGAAGCCAGTGACAAATCAAAGAATTTTGTTTAACTTTGCTATGACTGAATACTGCACTTCGCTGTGAGGCTTGGCGTACTCCTCCGATGCACAAACAGCATCTGTCTGTCTTCACCGACAATTCCTGAGATGACCTCTTGAAGGAAAGGGAGCAAACACAATTTTCTGAGGTGCTGGTGATTCTCAGTGGAGCAATTGCAGGTGTGTGCAGAAGGCCGAAGGCGTGTGTGCTGGATGAATACCTGCATATGCTGCCATGGCTGGATACATACGCTTTACCAATTTCTCTTGGCTTACTTGGCACTGGTTGCTGATGGCACCATGTGGTACATGGATTTCGGGGTGTTCGGCCTCCTAAAGTCTGAAGGGCATGGTTAAATACTCTGCAAGGACTAAAAACCAACATGTCTCTGTTCTTTCTGGTACCTGGTGTTAAGTACTACCAATACTTAACAGCATCTAAAGGCTAGCACTTTGACTTCTGCTGCTCTCTAGTCACAGTATTTTCTATCTCCATATACACATCTGTCTGTGTCTCCCAGCATACCCACCGTGCCTCATGTGCGTTTTATCTTATGTGGACAAAGCATACACAGACCTGGGCAGTAGTTTTGTTTGACCAGGGGCTTCCTGTAAGTGGCAACCAGAGGGCCTGGCCCACCCCTGTGGCACAAGCTTTTAAAGTCCCATTATTGCTCTGAATCACACCTTTGTCTCCACACCCTGAGTCATATATTAAAATAAAACTGTGGGAAATAATAAAACACAGTTATATGAATTTGTTTTTTATTATAAGAGTTCTTAAATTTTTTTTATTACTGCTTTGAGGCCAACTCATCGTCTTTTATGTTCATTACAAAAGGCTTTGCTCCAGTCCTTGTTAACCTGAGGGGAAAGGAACACACTGCACAGGGAGAAGAGCAGTTCCTTGCTGCCATGGTTCCCTTCTCCTCCGCATGCCTCATAGGCTTTACCACAGCTGCTCTGCCAGAGCCCTGTGGGGTAGGTGGTGTTACAGGGGAGGTTGACCAGGCAAGTTTTCAGAAGACGACTCACAGAACAAGGGGTCAGATTGAGTTCTCTTTAAGTCTCGTACCTAGCACTCTAGCTCATAGTCTCGGTTGTTCCAGGTCCTCCTGATAGGGACAACTGTCTTTTGTCAAGTAAATATGAAATAGTTTTCAGCTTTGCTGATGTCATGTCTGCCTTACCCCCAGCAAAGTGAGAAGTCTTTCTCAGTCACAAAGTGATAGAAGATGAGATCGGGGTTGGGGGAAGTAAGTAGGAGGCAGAAGGCTTGTTTATATTTGCTAATTAGAAAAATAGTTTGTGCCTATTTAATCTGCAAGACCATGTTTTTGTTAAGTATTTAGGCTCTGTAGATTGGTGAATGGGTGGAGCCCTTTTCTTCCTGGGGCTTTGTGAAATGAAGTGTTTTGTGTCTTGACTGAAGCTTGGGAAATTCCTTTTTATCTTCAGTTTTATATCACTGACCACACCAGTACCAGGATTCCTTACCCTTTTCTCTCACCCTAAAAAGCAGATGAATGTACAGAAACCGAGTCCTGGACCAATGCTCCACTGGAGACTGGTGTCAAAATAAAGTAATTCCATTGTGCACCTCTGGCTACAGTTTCCAACTGCCTCCCCCCCCCCCCCCCCACTTCTTTTT
>VXBO01011777.1:208932-301973 GCA_013400135.1 Rhinoptilus africanus | reverse complement strand
CCTTTCTTTTCTCAGATAGTAATACAAGCCTTAGTCTGTGCTCTAGGATAGTCTGACGTTCAATATCTTCCTTTATTGCAGGGCATGCTACTTCTTACCACCTCTGTCACACACTTATTTAGGTCATATGAACTTCTTTTGGCTTGTTAGAAGAGCAGGTGCTTCTGAGACTACAGCCTGAAGCTCTGATGGAGTGGGTGAGTCAGAAGTTGGCTTCCTAGTTACTCTGTGGGGCGAGGGTGCTAAAGTCTTTGTTACAGATGTGCTGTAGCTTTTTTCTGAAGCTTCTTGTAGAGGGGCTACTCAAAAAAAAATGTTTTTTAATGATGTAGGCTTCTGATAATTTAAAATTCTGCTGCCACCAAACTTACAGTTCACAGGGCACCAATAGCTGTCGGTGTTGAGGGCTTCCAGTGGTGAATGACTTCCCAGTAGTCTTTTTATGTATCTACTTCTGTCTGTTTCTGGAGATGTATTAAATAATTCTCCACCATCAGAAATGCGTTAAATGTTCCCTGACTGACCATCCACAAATCATTTAACTAGCATTCTTCTGGTTTATTGAATGTCTTTTGTGGCCTGTATTATTCTCTGCTTAATAAACCATACAGGATCTAAAATTGTGGCAAGTCCACTTGATCTCTGAGGATGGCACATATTTTAAAGTGATTTTTACCTGTAGACTCATTAAATCATGAGACATTTTCTGCTTCACTGCTAGGAAATAAATAGAAGTTCCTGCCAGGTAATCAGAAACCAAACAGACCAAGAAACTGGCTCTTGAAAGACACAACAGATCAACAGGATAGCCCCATATGGACCAAATGCCTGGAAACTGTGCATCGTCTAAAAATAATGTATACAATGGTTGGAACCTCTGGGCACAGCTGTGAAATCCCTGCAGGTATCTTATTCCCTGTTCCTCAGGAATTCAGGTGACTTTTGTAGGGCTAATGGCTCTAGAGCTCCCATGGAAACGAGAACTAATGACGGGTAGAAATAGAGCTGGAGAGAAGCATGTTACAGAGGCTTCACAAAAACTCCTGTCCATGAGATCTAACAAATGCTGTTGAGGACAGCAAATAATGGATTTGCTCACTGTACAAATATAAAGCTTGTTACAGGCACCTTTCACTAACTGTGGCACTCTGAAACTGTTCATCCAGGCTCTAATGTCAGATACATTATCAAACTGAAACACCGTCTGCTTCACTCTTTCTGTGGTTTGTCATAGCTTCTGCATTTCTGAAAAGAAGTGTATTTTTAAGGGAAGAAAACGATAGCTTTGAACCCGTGTGTTTCCCCACAGGGTAGCTGTTCATGGTCCTCCTGGTTTTGTGACTAATCGGTCTGGTCTTGTGCACTCAGTATCTAACATTTTGCATATAGTGAGTGGATGAATGACTTGTATCTACGGCAGTGGTGCCTGTGGGTAGGTAGAACAACTGGGAAATTCAGTTCTTATAAATCTATAAAAATAGCTAAGAGGTGTAATGTACTGTAAAGCTGCCACATTAACACACACTGGGCTATCTTTTCATTGTTTTGATATGCAGCAACAGTTTTATGGCTGTCTCAGAAGGCGTTATAAAGCTTTTTTCAACATGGATAATATTCCAAATCCAAATTTTGCTTAATTTTTCTATGGTTTCAGAAAACTAAAATTAACTGGAGTTCATTTGCATTTACCCTGCTTGTCACAATTACAAGGCAGGTGCAGAAATAATAATAGTTGGTTTCTTTTGCTAGCAAAGATTCAGCGATGTTTGTCCTACCCAACTGTCTATTTTTTTTTTTTTCGTTGTAAGTGAATTGAGAACCAGAGCTGGAGATGCACAATCATTAGCTTCAGTTGCTTGTCCTCTCTTTCCCCATGTCTTCACGGGGTTTCTCGAGGAACAGATGTATGTAAACCAGCACTGAGAAGCACACATGCAGAAGCGTCCTGATCCCCAGAGCAAATGGGAGCGAGGTGGCCGGGTGTGTGCTGTGAGGTGACACACACCAGTGCTGCTTCACTCCTGAGACAGCACCCCAGCAGGTGTTTGACGGTCAGTGACGTCTCTGCTCTGACTCTCGCCATTCAGTTTGCCTCTGCTGCCCTAAAAACAAGCTCTTGGACTGCTCCTTCCATCCCCAGGTTGTCTTTTCCTTCCTTCTCCTGCATCCTTTTCAATGGAAGGGAGTCTCTTGTTGACTTTGTGACTTAAGTTCGTTACTCTCTTCTTCATGCTTTCCATCCTCTTCCTGATGAGGAGAGGAGGAGGAGGTAGGAAAACCCTGAGGGGACTGAAGCCATGGTAAACTCAGATTGAGTGTGAAGGGTTGCACAACTTTTCCCATCCTAATGGCCACAGTAGGACAACTGTTGGGGCCTTTCTTGTGTTACTCCACTATCCTCTCGTAGAGAAACAAGCACTTTTTTGCAACAGTTCCCCGGGAAGAGGTGGCTCAGAACCCAGCAGAGAAGCCCTGTGATGTGACAGACTTGGACCTGTTGCCCGTTTGCATCATGCCTAGACTAAAGGGAAATGCAGCCCAAAAAGGGAGCTAAGAGCAGAACAGCACCCACCCCAATAATGACTTATTCTACTGTGTTTGCTGTCGGAAAGGTGAAACAGCTTTGAGTGATAAACTTGCCGCGTGGTGTTCCCCTGAGAAAGCAGCTGGACCTCCCCTCCCACGTGTCTTCTGGTGGCAAGTGATCAGAAGAATGAAGTTCTTTTCTGTGACCCAGAAACCCGACTAGGCCGGTGTCCAGTGCCTGTCTGGCAGCTTTCTTGATTTTGTGCAAATTTCATGTGAAGTTGCTCAGTTTAGGCTGACTTCTTGCCTATCTCCGTGCTAGCATCTGTCTGCCATCCTCAGCATATCACAAGCGGTATCACTTGAAGCAGTGGGATTTCCAGGGCAGGGCCTCAGTCCTTCCCTGAATTTTCAGTCGCTTGGTTCACATCAGCTAAGAAGGGTTTTGCTTTATTTTAGTCTGTATAACAGAGAACTGATGGCCAGATACAGCTTATGCTCTTTATGAAGGAGAAGTTGTCCAGGGAAGGCAGCTATAAGGAATGTTTCCAGATAGAATTCTTGCTATCCACACTGGAAGTACCATATATGTATCTTTCTGTAGAGGTTCAGGCTTGTGTCTGTCCACCTGGTACCGGCTGATCCTGTCCTGGGGCTCAGACCTGCAAAACAATGAACATTTGGGTTATTGTGGAAAACTCAGACCCTGTAACATGGAGGTTAAGAAAATACGGGTTCCAACAGACAGTTGGCTTAACTCTATGCATATATTTCCTGTCTTGTGTATTGTCAAACATAATTCTGGTGCTTAAAATAATATTAAGTTTACCTTTCGGGTAGGAAATGCCTTCTGAGGTACAGTTGTTTTATGACTGAGGTTGTATGAGAACCAAATAAATTCAATGTCCAAAGCAAATAACTCTGTGTTTTAGTTCCAAAGATGGCAAATGTTTACATGCATTTAGCTTGTGCTTTACCTTTGTAGAGAAATAAAACTGAGGAGGTTTGGATGTACATGCAGCTGACTGTTAAAAGGAATTGCTCTAATGGTAGTAATGGAGTCCAGGACCTCTGCCTGGTTTCTGCTTGTTCTCTTTCTAGTCACTGGAAATCTGCTCAGTTTTCTTTCTCAGCATTAAAGTGTAGATCATATTCCCCGCAAGCAAAGAATGGCATATGACATCTATGCCAAAGGGCATAGATAGCTGAAAATGAGCAAACCACCTTGGAAATTGCCACCTTAGGTAACGCAGACTGATGTGGTATCAGTAATGGCTATTTTGTGCATCTGCACTGTAAGAGCATGTTACGTTAGAAAATATGAAAACAAAATACTTCTGAGCTTGACAGAGAAGACAATATAACCCTCATACCTTTAAACTGTCCCTTCTTTATGTTCATATGGGGTATATATAGCTGATAATTTTGCTTTTACACTGTACCAACAGACTGCAACTCTGCTGAGAAGTATCATCAAAACAGTGTTGATGTGAAGAAAAGGGTTATTTCTGAACCAAGATTTTTAAGGGATGGGCATTAGAAATTAGTCTTCAATTCTTTTACAGTATTGGTTGTCCTAATTAATAATTGTGTTTCAATTTTGGTGGTGGTTACAAATAGATCACCCTGATTATCCTGAATGATAATGCATAAATAGGCATATTTTTCCAGAACTCTGGAACTCTGATGGGAACCGTGAAAGTCTCTGTAGGTGGAGTGAATTTGAGACTGTGTGCTGGGTTCTGCGCCATACAATGCTTCTGTGCATCTCCTCCTGGGATGGCGAGAGAAGGGCTGGCCTTTTCCTCTCTTCTGGCTGCCTGTACCACAGACTGAGGAGGAAATTAGTAGGAGAGGCAGAAGAGACCTTGCACACATTCTTTTCCCTCTACTCAGAAGTGAGCTGAGGTCAGTGCTTTGCTCTGTGAGACAGCTGGCATTCTTTTCCCGCACCCTTCCAAGGATGACTTCAAAACAAACACTAAACAAAAACCCAACACCCCCTTCCCCCCCATTCACCTAAAGCAGGCCCACTTCTGTTTCTTTGTGTATGAAGCTGGTTTCATTGTTGATCATACAGCTAAATAAAGTCTACCTGCTTTCTATTAGGGTAATAAAGTATTTATTCCTTCCTGGCAACCCAGAATCCTAGTGGGATTTCATCTGCTTTTGCACCACACTTCACCAGAATCAACCTTTCTCTTGTATTTCATTGCAGAGAGGATAATATGCTGAAAGCAAGTTCAAGGTTAGTATTTTCTTTCTTTTTTTTTTTTTTTTTTACTTCAGGCATTGTTTTTAATCTTATTCTTATACAGGAGCACACAGTAGACAGAAAATCTGCTTTGCTTAAAAGGCTTATAGGAGAGCCCTTTTAACTCTTCTAGTACTGGCCCTATTGCAAGGTTTGTGGAGAATATAGACACTTAAGTGTTGTGATTGTTCAAAGCTTTAGTGTAAAAGCTGTAAAAAAATTTCATCTCAGTTTGCTTGAATGTAACCAAGAAATCCCATAGTGAAAGTATTGTGGATTACATGTACTAATGAAGGTGGTGTTTGCCCCCCCCCCTTGTCAGCAGCACCTCTGAAGGAAAGTTCAGCATGTAGAAAGTTTAAAATGCTAGAAGAAATTGCAATAGAGAATCAGTAGGTGAACGTGCCCCCCCCATATGTGATTAACCTGAAGCTGTTTTGAGACCAATGAATGCCAGTGAAGGATCTGATTCCGTAAGTGGTGCTTAATGCCATGAGATGCTGGCAAAGCAAACACCAAACTTAGTAAGGTGTATTTAGAGGATTGGGCCCCAAATGTGATTCTCTGGTTTCATCTTGAGCTGTGGGCGAGTAGGTGTATCCTGTATGACAGCAGGGTTGCTGTAGTAACTATTCATTAGCTTTAAATAACAGGGTAATTATGAAGGTAAAATTCATATACCCCAACACACCCTTTTTTGCTAGCTTTTCAATTTCTGAAGAATGCCTACAGCCCTCTGCTTTGTGTTGTAAAACAGGGCACTGCCCCTAGTTGTACATGGCTGTTTCTTTGCTTTTTGCACACTCCTTGCAAGAATGTGAACTGGGGTGAAAAGGTTAACGTGAATCAGGGAGGCAGGCACTTGAAGAGAATAAAAAACTCAGTTTCTCCTGTGTTTCTAAGGATAATGAAGGTCACTCTGGTGTGCACAAACACGTGTTTACTGCACACAGGACTGGTTTCTCCCTGAAATTCTGGTGTTATCTGTGGGTGATTCGGCAGGGCCAATGTGCTCGGCCGCGTCCTCCCAGCTCACTTGTCAAGGACAGGTGCCACTGCCACTTTATTTCACTGGAGTTACTGGGTTTTGCTGTCCTTCACTCGGCTGAGTGCTGCAGCCATTGGCTTGTGGCTTATTCTGTTTCTTGTATCGTGTTCAGTGGAACATCATAAAGCTCATGCTGAGAAAGGCATACAGCGTTCAGGCCCTCACCCAGGGTATGATATGTATGCCAGAAGTCTTACACTGCAGATAAATTCTCAGTGCTCTGGGCTGTTGGGACAGAAGTGTCACCAACAGACATGCTGTCTGTCCTCAGATGTGCCTTCTTCGGGATGCCATCTGGTAGGTGTGCTCCAGGATCTGGGATTGAGTTTTCTGAAAGACATCAACAAGAGGATGCTGAGTTTGTGATCCCAGGTGTATCTTAGGTGTGAGATGAAGACTAATGCTTAGTGCTCTTGCAAATTAAGTGTGTTTTCACTACTTGGTAGCAGTGGTGAGGAGTAAAGTATTAATAACAAATAGGTGCTTATAAATTTTGGGCCGGTCACCTGGTCAAGCACATAAGATCTTGTGTGGAAATGGCCTATCATATTTTTTTTTGTTCCGGTGGAGAGGATGTAAACAAAGACTCTGGTGTAAAAAGACCCACGTGGACCACGATTCTGGTGTGTTCTGAACTTGAGAGTTGAAATAGTTCTAGTGTGATAACAGCCTGGTGCGATTTCCATAGCAGCTGAAATGCTGAGGAGACTGGACAAGTGGACAGACTTGTGGTAAGAGAAGACATAAATTGTCAGAAACTTGAACTTTTGGAAGAAAACTGTAGCTGTCTTGGGGAGTATGGAGTGCAGATCTGTGAGATCAGCTGTTTGAAAACAAAATCGTTATTAGAGAGCTAATTCTTGGAGTCTAATGGAGGTTTTTCAACAGTGAGCTACCTTGCTGCTGTAGTGTCTGGGTGCTGTAGCCAGGCACTAGGGGCCTCTTCTATTATTCTGAGATACACTATTATATTGTAAAATCTTGTTTTAAGAAAAAGCTGAAAAGGAAAGGCTGATATGTAAGCTGTTGGATATCTTTATGGGCAACAAATGGTCTTTGTTGTGCCCTGCCACCCCCTCTAAACTCCAACAAAAAGTCCCTCTGCATTGTCACCTAATTAAAAAATTAACAGTAAGAGTCCAGGCCTGTGCGGAGAGGGAGAGCTCCTATCCAAGCAGCATGGACTGGGTGACTCTTTTTTTCAAAGCCTGAGCATTTCATTTTTGGAGCCCTATCTTTGCCGCCTTCTGTACCTCTTCTTGCTCTTTGTCCTCAAAAAGAAAATGTTATTAGTCTCTTCCAGTAACTATCCCACTCTGCCCACATCCTCCTTTTGCCCTCCAGCAGACACAGAGCATGCCTGACTGCGCAGCGTGGCCTGCAGCGCTGGGCAACCACGCAGTGTTTGATATCACGAGTATTTGAGACCTTATTGAAATAAGGTTGGGATCTCTGTAATCAATGCGCTAAATAAATTGTGCTTTATGCCATGGGAAAATGAAAACTGACACAGAAGTAATTAGCAACAGATCATCTGTGGTAGTGTAGTAGTTTGAATTAGGCCAAATATAGTAGCTAAGCTGTATACAAAATGCTATAAGGAAAAATAGAAGGTCAAAACCACATACACCCTTTTGTTGCACAATATCATAAGCTGTAGACATGTATGAGATAGATATAAATGTATATACATTGCTCTCTTGTGCATATTCCTTGGACCTGACACTGTATAACTTCATAAATAGAATCTGTAAGTGCCCATTGTATTGAGCCTTCGATTATTTTTATTTTGTAATGTTAATGTGGATTTTTTCAAGAGTATTCTCCTGAGAACACCTGAGAGCTGAGCAGCTCTTTAAGGGAAGCGTGTTTATCTGTATTACTGGGTTACTTAGCCAATGACCTTCGGTCCTATCCCAAATTTCGTATCCTAGTATCCAAGAGACACTAAATAATTTTGAGAGGCACATAAATGCTTCAAACACAACTTTGAGTCCTAGAGACTAAGCCTTTACACTTGTAAAGTAAACCTTAAAAATTTGGATGCTGATGACCATGGTGGACAACCACAAATGCAGCCTTCTTCACAGGAGCTCTTGCTGGTCCGCGTCTCTGGCAGATGGAGAGGGTAGGTGTCTTGGGCAGGATACCGTGATCTAACGCTTCTGTGGATCTTGGCCTCATATTGGTCAAACTTAGCTCTGGTTCTTACAGACTGTTGATGTATCAGGCAGGAACAGGACCTTTTCTCATTGCCTTTCAGTGCTCTGTGTTAACCACAGAGTCATTCTTCTTGTGTCGCTCTAATGAAATGGTTGACATGTTAATCCATTACTTCAGAGGTTAACGGCTACATGGAAAGTAATGTAGCGGACCCTTGTGCCAAAGCAGAAACCCTATCACAATATTTCCTTTCTGATCCTCTCAGTTTTGACAACTGTCATGGAAAAGAGAATAAAAAAAGCTTTTTGTATCTTGATTTTTCTCAACAAATGTAGGATTTTTCCAGTCAAGTGAATCAATTTTTTTTTTGTTTCGATTTTCCTTGTCTCTTAATATTTAAAAGAGAATCAGAGTGTGTAAGTTTGAATTATGTTGTAGACAGAAGTGAATAAAAATTTGATTACAGACTCCGAGAAAACTGTGGCTGTAAAAGCAGGACTCTCATAAAATAAGTGTCTGCTTATTAAACAGGATTAGCTCTGTCATACAAGTGTTCAGGTATAGCAAGCACAAGCAGAAAACAAGCAGTTTTCTCACCTTTAGAGAATGGTGTCCTATCCTATTCCTTACAGTGTCCTGTACCAGCATAACATTGCAGTTTCATTTAAAAGCTCCACACTTAAAAATAAAAAAATAGCCCCCTTGCTCCCTGCCCTACTGTCGTGTGTGTCGTCCCCCCCCCGGTGTAGAGGAACAAAATTGTGTAATATTTTGAACAGGAAAAGCTGCTGCTAGAGTAAAAAAAGAGGAAGGCTTTATTGCTAAATTAGGAAGTGGAAGTTCGTATGAAAGACGTTTTCCTCAGGAAAAGATTGCTAAATGTGAGGCAAGGTGACCCGCTCTTGCAATACAGCAGCTCTAGGCTCGCTCGCTTTCTCTAACAGGCGGTTGTTCCGGTGTCACGTTTGATCTGGGTACATCATGCACCTGGTACCCAAACAATAATAGCCAAGAGTGAGGTTCTGCATGATGGTCTGGGTAGTAAGCGGAGATTCTGTAGCAGCGATGTGTTTGGCGTTAGTGACAGCTAAGGACTGTCGGCTCTTTTCAGCTCGGTGTTCTTTTCGGTCTCCCCTTTCCCTTCTCAGGGGACCAGGAACAATATACAGGAATCTGTATCACGTATTGCAGTCAAGATGTGTCTATGCAGATGATAATTTCTTGTGAATGTGTCAATGTGTGCTCAAAACATTTTTCTGGAATGTTTTAGGAGTAAACAACAATGGTATAAAATCATATAACTTCCCATTCTGCTTCTTTATCATTTCACAAGGTGACTTAGTTATTAAAGCATGTTTTTCCAAATCAGGACTTGCATATTTATCATAAAGATTAACAGCTTATTGTTACAGTAGTTTGTCATCTGTGCTGGTTTTTTTGTGTACGTTAGTTTACTTGTTCATTCCAGAATGCGTGCTAAGGTTTTTCTGTTGATGATTCCAGCTACTTGGTTTAATTAATTACAGTTTGCTCAAAAGCCACATGAAATAGCTGGTCTCCAACCCCAAAAAACTTAGGAAAAAAGAAAAAAACCAAACATCCTTATGCTTGTGGCTTATATGGGCAAGATCCAGGACTTCAGATAGCAAATGCTAAAAGATGTTTCTTTGTGGAAAAGGAGGCTCAGGAAGGAATTGTTTAATACTTTTCCAGTTGTTCTTCTCAGAGGCATGTGAAAAAAAAGGACAAGGTCAATAGTCACATGTTGTAACAAGAGACGCTTCAACTGGATGTGAGGAAGATTTCTTTTTTTCCACCAGCGGGTGGTCCAACACTGGAAGAGATTTCCCAAGGAGATTGTGGGGTCTTTCTACTCTTGGGCATGTTCAAAAGCTGAGCCTTGAGCAGGCTACTGTTGTTGGCCCTGTGCTGAGCATGGAGTTGGACTAGGGGCCTCCAAAGACCCTTTCCAACTTCAGTATTCTGGGATCTCTATGTGGGTCTGTGTATCATGGTTTCATAAATGACTTCTTACAGGCCAGATTTTTCAATACTGCAACACAAAAGCAGGAGATGTGTTTTCTACACGTAAGGATAAGTAATTTCTCTATGAAAAAAAGGTGAATTCAGCATACATACTTTTAAACGGACTCAATCCTTTGTGTGTTACGTATTTCAATTATTTTAAGCATAACTTGTCCTGCTGGTTTGTCATTCCCTTGATCTTGTCCTTTTAGGGATGGTTACAATCAGATTTAAAATTTTCTGTCCTGTTTTCCTTCATACAGCAAGGACCAACAGTATTAAACTGTGTGTAAACACTGTCAGTTTCAGTCATTTGGTCAGTAGGGATTACATATGATATAGGGCTATGAAATTGGAGGTTTTTTGCGAATTAGTGAAAGTTTTCTCCCCGTTTCCCAAATGTCCGCAACTGTGTACCAAATTCTTCATGGCAATCAGTTGCATTTTGAATTACACTGTTGAACATTGAGGTATCAGCATCAGAATGGTTGGTTCTTGTAGATGATGTCTTTTCCTTGATGACCTGCAAATAATTGCTGTGATTATTATGTTTGCTGCTAATTTCCAAATAATAGATCTGAGGCACATTTAACAAGTTTCACTTGTTGAAAAAGGCTTTTCCCTACACTATAATTATTTAATAAGCTAAGAAAAAAGATTGAAAAAAATTCTGCTCTTTTGCAGATGTTATGTCTCTTGTACTGTGAAATGTTATTCTAATGCTTTAGAAAGTGTTTATCTTTGGTCTAAGCAATTATCTGTTTGGCACCTTCTTTCTTTTTCATCCCCCACTATCTTTTCGCTCGTCTGGCTTCTTCAGTCTCCCTCCTTTCTTGAGAACTGAATAATAATTAAAAAGAAAAAAATCTCATTAAAATACAGTTAGTTAGTTATGTATGTTTTAACAATTATTTCTAATGGAAAGCTCTACTTGTGATGGCTGCTGCTATTATAAGTATTTTGAAATCATTCTAGATTTGGAAAAGGCATCTTGTGTGGACAGACAAAACCTTTCCCTTCCAGAGGTAATTTCTGTCCTGACAGTGCTTGATTCAACATGCTTGGACTACGTATGAGGTGGAAAACTGGGGAATGGAACAGCATAGGTAGAGCCTGAAGAAAATAGTCAGTTATTAAAACAATTTAGCTTGCCATTAAATCTCACAAATTTTTAATATAAATAGGTTGCTCTTCCCTTTGCTTCATCTGTCACTTTATAGCAGAAGACCTGATGCTGCACAAAATGGGCAGGGCAGCATTGCCGTTAACGAGAATGAGAAGCTAGCATCTTGAATTTTTGATCTGAGTCCACCAGTGACAAGCTGTATCATCTCATGCAGTTTACCAAACCTCTGAGTCTCGCTTGCTGCTCTGTAAATGTCATGTAGCTATGTAGTAGGATGCTGAGAGGTTTAATTAGAATTAATTTTAGTCTTTCAAGTACTTAGTGTTTCTCAGATGAAACGTGCTGTGCAAGTGTGAAGGATAATTATTATGTTGCATCTGTGTTTTTCTGATACATATTATTACTATTCTTTTATTAACTCTGTTTTGAAAAAAACCCCATGGTACTTACTGGTTTTCAGTTTTGTTTGTATGGTTTAAAGTTAGTCCCTATGAGCACAGTAAGTAATTAAACTAATATTAGCGTTGAGATGTGGGTTTTTTCATTTGGGAATGTTAATGGCTATTAGTAGATTGTCACAAAATGTCTGGCTGTTTTGATACTTTGAGCATCTTGAATCACGCACTTAAGCGTAATATGGGTCATATTGCTTTTAAATGTAGTGCAGAAGCCAAGCAGTAACAGCCTGCAAAGCCTCTCTTGATAGCTTCCTTGTAGCTGGTCAGGCTTGACCCAGACAGTGTTATGGAGCAATCCTTTGGAAAACTGTCCTCTCAATCAGTGCCTGGTGCCTCCTTAACTGTTTGCCAGCCTTGTCAGGAGCGGAGCATACCTTATGCAACAGGCCACTGCCTGTTTCTTCTTTTTTTTTTTTTTTTTTTTTTTCCCAACTGAAACACTGAAGTCCGGGGAAAGCTGAGATACCAGGGGATGACACGTAGCACATGGAAGCACATGGAAGCTGTCTTGTTGGATAGGAGATAACTGTGGTGTTTCCAGATGGAATCGCTGCTACATGAGAAATAAAAATAACTGATTGTAGCAGAAACTCCGTGTCCCAAGGACATAATAATTCAGAAAGTGTTGAGTTATAAACTGAGCTTGTACTTTAATAGGGATTTGAGCATGTGATTGGGCTTTTCTTGTAGCTGAGCATTCAGGAGCCTTAAATAGAAGGGCAGTATTAACAAGTAAGATTAGATCATTTTGGGATAATGAACTTCTTTCAATAAGGTTATTGTTTTGTAGGCAGGTCACACTCTTTTTGTCCTCACTTGCCATGTACTATAGAGTGCAATTGTACAATTACTCTAACCCACAGGACTCCTGTGTTTAATTGCAGTGAGATAAATGTGTCTGGAGAGACAGTCTCTTCCAGTCAAGGCCACAGGTGTAATGAAGCTGACTTAACCTTGCTGTTAGACACACTGCGTGGAAAACTGCTTGAGCTGCTTTGGTGCCCTCCAATTCTAAACTAGGTTAGAGCATAAAAATAAAAAGGAGATGAATGGGTTTATGCCATTTTTACACTTTATAGGTATAGCATGCAGATGACTGTAGGTGTACCACAATGCTAGAGACCCAGCTCATCCATCGAAACCCGCTACTAAACCCGCTCTTGAGCAAAGTCCTTAGGAGTGGCAGTCCTACTGGTATAGTTGTCTTCCCTGTCTCTGAGGTGTTAAGTACCATTTGATGGTACTGATCCTGAGATATCTAGGAGAGGGTTGGCCAATATGAGCTTTGTCAGCTTCATGCAATAGATTTCTTCACTAACATAGACCAGATATTAACTTCAAGATTCCAAAGTTACACAAAAAGCACTTCTTAAATGCTAATCCAGCCTTGATTAGGGCTTGTTAAGATAGGAACTCTAGGCTGATAGCAAAGTGCCCTGTGTTAGCTGGCTGCTCTTTTGCAAGTAGGCATCTTGTTGTTGGCTTACCTGGCAACTTGTGTATCTGTAGGTTGCCAAATAAAAGGGTGCACACGTTTTGTAAGGCTTGTTAGCTAAAAAACACTATTTGACTTACTTTGCTATTGTAAGAGGGAGTGATGTGGTACTGGAATGTTCACAGAGCAGGGAATAGGCACAGATACTTTTGATGACCCCACCAGTTCCTTGTTTCCCCCTTGCTGTCTGTGTCAGCCTGTGATGCCTATGTTAACACATAGGATTCAAGAGCTGAAGTCATGTCACAGATCATGGAATTTCAGAGCTGGAAGGGACCTCTAGAAATCGTAGAGTCCAACCCCCTGCTAAAGCAGGATTGCCCAGAGCACATCACTCAGGACTGCATCCAGACGTGTCTTGACAGTCTCCAGAGAAGGGGACTCCACAACCTCCCTGGGCAGCCTGTTCCCGTGCTCTGTCACCCTCACGGTAAAGAAGTTCTTTCTCATATTCGATTGGAACTTCCTGTGTTCCAGCTTGTGCCTGTTACCCCTCATCCTGTTACTGGGAACCACTGAAAAGAGTCTGGCTCCATCCTCCTTAAACCCACCCTTTAGATACTTGTAAACATTAATAAGGTCTCCCCTCAGCCTTCTCTTCTCCAGGCTAAAGAGTCCCAGCTCCTTCAGCCTCTCCTCATAAGGAAGATGCTCCAATCCCTCCATCATCTTTGTTGCCCTCAATCAACTAAACATTGATTGTGCTGTAATGTCTGATGACCACTTGGGTGCCTGGGGTCTGATGGTTCTGGCACCATACTGGGCAGGCAGCAGTTTGCTGTCCGGCACATCTCTGCTGGCCTTTGAGAGATAACCGATCGTGGCTATGAATCTAGCAGAGCCATCGACAAAGAGACTACCAGGTCTATGCAGAGAATGACAGACTGAAAGGGAATGCAGATGGGTACTGCACATTTGCAAGTGTTTATTATTTAAAGTCTGTGAGTGGAAAATATATAGAATGAAAGGGTCAGAGAAAGACAGTGTGCCTTGCTGGCTTTGCCTTTTAGATTTTAGGATCAAAAAGAAAGAAGGAGGAATATGTCACGTTGCAGGTAATTAAGGATTCATCAGGAAATAAGGAACACTTGGTCCCTCTCGTAGCTTTGAGGACAAAAGGTGAAGGGTATCTGGTATAATATCTTCCATATGTGGCATGCTAATAGGAGGGATAGAAACGAGGTATTTGGAAAGATGAATCTAAGCTCTTATAAATGGAAATTACTTTTACTTAATGAGTTTGGTGGTGGGCTCAGTGCTTTACACTTGGAAAATAAGAGAAGATTTTTGATTATATGTTTGTAAATTAGGGCTAGCCTACTTGTCTAGTTAACCCCCAAGATTTAATAACCTATAAGTGAACAACTGTGTTTTCTTTCCCTATAAATACTCGGGATTTGAATGGTGATTGCTAAGCATTGCAGTATCTTGTCATAACCAATGCCTCAGAGTTGCTCTAAATGTATTCTAGGCCGTTGGCATTTTAATCTTTCCAGAGTTTTGAAAACCTCACACTGTGAATACAAAAATTGTTTGTGTCTCTGACCTTAGAAAACATGAGGCGTAGCTTTGCTTTTGAGGATGAAAAGGCATCACCAACACTTGGTGTTGATAGACATCCCCTGACCCAGACAAAATGGGTCTCGGCGTCCAGGTGAGTCGAGCCAGAACAAACACCTTCTGCAGTTACGTCCTGCAAATCTGCAAGTTCGTCTGGGATGGAGAGGACAGGATTTCTCCGTGAAGGGCTGTAACGTGAGAACCGTCGAGAGACCGAGTTGCACGTTATTCCCGCTAGATGGCAATTAAAACACATGGGATAAATCCAGCTGGTGAAGCTCGCCAAAAGCTCTCCACTCTTGTGGCTTACTTCAAAGTGTTAAAAGCTAGGCTTTTGAGTAAGACTTTGGGATATCTGTATTTTCCTTGGAGTAGAGCATGCAATAATTTCCATATGACAAAGGAAATATTGTTAAAGCTGAACTGAATTTTGGATTGCACATTTGGATTCATACATGTCTTGGCAGTTTTGGAAAGGATGTATTTGGTTTCTGTGCTGTAGAACCCCCACCTCCTTGGGGAGGGGGAGTAGTAGAGTCAGCAGCAAGTAGGAGAGGTCTTGGCAGGGTGGCCTCTTGGAAATCAGCTGCCAGGACGCCACAAGAGCCCTAATTAGGCAGGCAAGTAGAGCCCCATCCAAAGCCTGCTGAAGTTAATGGGAGTAGCCTGGGTTTGTGCATTTTTTTCCTATTTCCAGGTAAATCTACCAAATGAGTCTGTCCTCTTCATCATTCTGCTTTATATACATTACGTCATCTACTGCAATTGCTAGCATACTAGGTATAAATGCATGTCTAGTATTTGTAATGAAGATGGGGCATTCACGTGCTCTGTATGAATAACTTACAGGAATACATGTGAGGTAATTGAATTGTTTTTCTATTATTTTCCTAATTAGAGTTTGAAACAATATAATGTTCTCACGTGTTGGAGAGTATAATTTCTTTTGAATGAAGGGGAGGGGCACCTTTTGTGCTGACTTTTGTCTCAATATATTTCAGTTAAAGTTCTAATTAAATGCAGAATGTCACGTGTTTGGGCTGCTGTAGCATACAGACAGAGACCTTAATAGCAGCTGGTCCTGGACGTACAAAATGTCGTAGCTAGCAGAATTCAGGCGAAAGCTACTACAGAGTTAGACCTGCTTCTCTTTTTAAAGTTGCTCCAGTGCTGGCAATACTCATCTCAGAGATAACTAATGTAAAACACTGGAACTGACTGTACTCTGTAATCAGGAAAAAATTCCCTGTAGATTCAGTGGGAATTCTGCCTGGGTAAACCCACAGGTATTGTGTGCATTGTAAGATTGCATGCAAAGCAAGATCATCCCTATAAACTAACTTTATGACTTGATTTTAAAAAAAAAATCTAAATAGAGATTAATGGAAATAGCTTCTCTGATTACACCACTACTTTATGCTTATTTGAGCAACTTTAAATAGATAAGGAAATAGGAGTTTCAATCTGTGCCTGGTGCCCCAGAGAAATTGAAACTCCCCTTTGTTGCAGAAGTGCTGGCTATAACCACTGTAAAGCAGTAAAACCTGTGTCAGATATTCTTGCCGAATTCTGGTTTTGTCTGTCAAAGTTTATTCTCCCTATTCACACAGTGTTGGTGTAACTGTTATGCTTATTTTAAGATACACTTAATCTTTTCATTACAGAAGCACAGCATATGAAAAATGGAAGATTAGCACTTTGAGGATTTTCATGTTTGTAAGTCATAGTTGGATTCAGATAGCCCTACATTTGAGACACTTATGATTGCAAAAGGACACTAGTTTCCTCATTACTGACAATGACTGCTGCACATTGTACAAAGAAAAAGGTTTTCATGTTTTTCAGTTTAACGGAGTTGCTGTTGCATCCCTGAAAGGCTCAGTTTACTTCTACAAGATGTTGTGCTGCAGCTCTAAGGAAGTAACGAAGTTCCCTGTTTATATGGATGGGTGATGTAGCTCTCTTTATGATAAAAGACAGGTAATCTTTTCTGTCCCCTTCTCCTCTCAGCCAACTCTTAATATGCTCCAGGTAGACGCTTTCATATAGTAGGCTTGAGCTCCCCCTTTACCCTTTCAGTTCTCTCATCCTCTGAACTTCTGCCACGCCATCGTTTCCAGCATAGTGGATAGGATCAAGGAATTGATCAATTTGCAAAGGATCATAGCTGGATTAATTTGGGAGGGAAATGCAAGACTTTGTGTTCATGTGGGGACTTAGCGAGATGGGGAAACTGTTGACTTGAGTTCTTTGGCGAGAGCTTTTATGCTTGGAAGGTAGATTCAGGTAGGAATGTGGTTCTTAGGAAGTGATGGCTCAATGCCCTCTGTGGAGCAGTGTAGGGCTGTACGGTGGTGCCAAGGCAACTGCTGAACAAGCTAGCTTGGATATGGGAAAGAGTATAATTGTGTTTAGCACATTATTCCTGTGGGGCATCCTGCCATTCTTCTGATGAGGAAAGACCAGCCTAGGCAGCGCATGAAGCTAACACATTTGTATCACGGCTGGTATCTGAGCTCAGTTGCTGAGAGCTTGTTTCTGTCTCTCCAAGTGGCTTTACACCCTGTCTTGTAGGGCTGGCCTCCAAAATGTGGCCTGTGGAGAGCAGAGCCCTATATCATCTCCATGGCGGGGCACTGAGTCTCCAGCAGGGATGTGTAGGCAGGTGGTTCCAGGGGGTCGGTGTACAGCAGGAGCTATGGATTCACAGCTCAAATCACCTTCCTGAGGGTAGGTGCTGGCTCCTGTTCTCTCAGAGAATTAAGTAGAAAGAATGTATTTTAAAAGGTGATCTTTACCCACTTTTGTCTATAATAACGCAGCAGTTTAATGAGGAAGCCAATGTTCAGAACCTTCTCAGGTAGGAGAGTCTTCAGTCTGCATCTTCCTCCTGCCAGTGTGTCAGCTGCCTGTAAGAAGGAATACAAGACAGCACAAGCAAGGCTGAGTGCAAGGGAGGGAATGAGTCTGTGGGTGAGGATAGAACTCACCAGAAATCAGGGTCTGGTCCCAATTCCAAACAGTTCCGGAGTGAGCTCTCTGAGCACCTGGCTAGGGAGGCAGGGTCATATTGGCTTCTCTCTCTCTCTTTTCTGGTCCAGTGAATTCTGAATTCCTTTCTGCAGGTAAACACTTAAACAGAGTGTGCATTGCGCTCTGGTGGCATTTTAAGAGTGGGGTCTTTTCCAGGTTGTCGGTTGTATGGGTGCTGAGCAGAACTCCAGGAACAAGATGATACAGTAAAAATTAAGGGTACTTCTGGAATTAGGGTGTATCCAGATGAGGTATCAGGGTTTTGTATCACAGTTTTGTATGAAGGTGCCTACCTTCGTCATAAATGATACTGTAAAATGCCTGCATCTTTCATGACAGTTAATCCTTGGATCCTTACAGATTTTTATAAATTCAAGTTGCCCATTGTTCAGATTGCTTGTGTCTACTGCTCTGATTTACTTTAGTTGCATAAGAATATGCACAGGACACAAAATACCTTATACTTTCAACTTGGTTAATGCAAAACTTTGAGTAATGAGCTATTGGTAGAGTTGTCCCATGCCAAAAAAGAAGTGTAAAAAACCAAAAACCAACCAAACAAGATGATGACAGAGCAATCCCTGAACACTGGCTGTCAGACTCCTGAGAGAAGCACGTGTTCAGCTGTACTGTACATGACAACATGTTAACATTGTTCCACTGGTGCTTAAGGATAAATTTTGTAGGATTTCTTGTAGTGTCTGAACTGATTTGAGAGTCTACAGAGCTGAAATATGCAGAATAAGTTAGTGTGAGAGTTCTTTACCCTGAATGAGGTGCTGTGACAGATCCTACAAATAGAATGGGGAAGGTTTCATTTTGCTGGCAAGGGGAGATCTGAGCAGAGCAAAGGCCTTGCAGAATAGTGTGATAACCGCTGGAGAATCCCTGGTCAGAGAGGACCAATGTGCTGATTCATGCCCTGGCACTCGGAGTGATTGTGCTGTTTGTTGGGAATCACTTCATTGTATCAGTGGAACTGAGGTGGAAAAAGTCTAGGAATTCATTCTGGCTCTTCATTAGACTTCATGACTCCTGGCTGTATTTCACATTGCAGTATCTTTCTGCTGCCAGAGAAGGTTTGAAAGAGCCATGTGGCAATGTTCCCTGCCAGGAGTGAGCCTGATATTAGCTTGCTGGTGGGCTTCTATCCCATCTCCTCAAAAACACAGATGACCTTCGGTTCCCCTTTCTTTAGTAATTCCAGGCAAGTTAATGGTTGCTACTGGAGCTTAATTACAAGGTGGAAAGATGCCCAGGGAATGGAAGGAATGTAGTCCTGGTGAATAAGTCATGGAACAGGAAATGTGAGAAGGCCTGGGTTCCAGTACCAGCTCTTCTACCGAGTTGGTATCTGTTGCTGTGTTTTTGCTTGTCTGTGAAATAAAGCTGAAAGTTTTGCTTTGGAGTATTTGACATTTGTGGCTGAAAGGGTCTATGTAACTGCTAAGCAAGTCTTATAAATTGCTTTTTATATTGTGGGACCATCCCACAATAGAAGCTCTGAAAGTCCATCCAAAAAATCTTCACTGTTCAGGTGAAATTATTTGGGAAGGAGTAGCAGGATTTCAGATGCAGTGAAGCTATAACAATATTACTGTGCTGTAGTGTTTCAGTTCCTCAATCATTGTATGAAGAGAGGACTTAATTTTGAAAATTGCCAGGGGTTGCCAGACAGCAGAAACAAATGAAAACATCACTACAATTAATGGAGGGAACATTATTAAAAGTAATGGACAATATGATTGTATAACTAGTACTTATGTATTTATCCTAAGTTGTCTCTTTTCCTAAGGGGTGGTAAGGGAAGGTATAATGGCTCATCAGCTAGTTAGAAAGGTGTTTTTCTGAGTGTTTTGTCTGCTGTTGGAAGCAAAAGCCACATATAACACCCAAGGTGTGAGAGGATGAGTTCCAAGCTGCGTTGCTGTGTTCCAGCCGCAGTTTTAATGGATATCTGGTATAGTTCTGCTAGGAAAGGGTTCCAATTCTGCTCAAATTTTGTATATTTTATATATATACACATATAAAATGAAGGTATATTTTAGTAAGCTCATCTTCTGTTTATTTGACCACAAAGATATGGGTGACTTTTGCTTGACAGTCAGCTGTTGGCTATCTTTACTGACATGGATTATCCTATTTAAGATGTTTGGGTTTTTTCATTGTTTAGTTTGTTTAGCTTTAAAATCTTCTATGCTCAAGCTACCTTAAGGAAAGCCTTAAGATAGCAAGTAAATAAATCCCAAATGATATTAATTCTTGATGCATCCTCCAAATCCCAGATGGGAATGTGTCAGGAGGAAAGAGATCAGCCGTGAGTATTTGTATATGAGCATTCAGACATGTAAAGTCATGTCTCCTTCCTGTCCACTTTGTTGTCTTCCAGTTAAAGGTTTTCTGGTATCCTGGAGCAGATAAAGGGCTAAGTATGACAAGGAGAGCAGGCAATTCCTTCTCAGCAGCTTGGGGCTGCTGTGTCACATCAGTCTGTGACTGCTGCTGCCCAGGCAGAGGTTCCCAAGTGCTGGTGCCGGCCTGTCCCACACCAGTCGAGCGCTCTTTTATCTTCCCCTCTCAGGGAACACTTTCCACGACTTCTGACAGGGCATGAACCAGTTGAAGTTTCAGTTGAGGGCCAATGTGAGACCAACACCGTTGAGAACAACGCTACTAGATCCCTGCTGATCTCAACCTGTCCTGATTTTCCTTTCTGCACAAAGTCAGTCTGGCTCGTCTCGAACTAGGTTTCTTAGGGCAGCTTAAATTTAGTATTACTTGGCATCCCTCACCTCCAACTTGAAAAGAGTATTATCTTCGGTGTTTAGGGGTTTTTTTTTAAAGCTTTTGAGACTTGCCTAGATTGAAAGGTGATAATAACTGAGTGTTGCTAAGGCAATTTCCATTGTTTTAAGTACTCATTTTCTTCTTTCATGGAAAATCCCTGGAAGTTCAGTTTGACATTGGAGTGTTAGAACACATTATTGCATGTACCTCTGTACATATTGCAGATATACCTCTGAATTTCTTATGCAAGCATTGTGTGACAGTATACAATTGAGTACTGTATATATCTCTGTATATGTCTTTGTGCCTGTCTAGGCAAGTACCTTTATGGTACCTGTCCCTGCAAGTAATCTTATCCATATGCAGCATTTGCATATGCCAATTTGTTCTTTGCACAGAAGGCATTCTTTGCTGTCTGGAAATTTTGCCCAAATTGTACTCTTGCTTTTAATTACTTTCATTGAAGATTGTAGAAGAGTGAAAGGTAAAGAATTGCTCCAGGAATTCATAGTCAGAAAATGCGCTAAGTTACAGATGAAGTGTGCATTTTTGTGGACGTGTTAGGAGAAAAGAAAATCTCAACTGTGAAAGTCTGAAGGCAAGAAGCACATGTATTCAGGAGGGTAATGCTGGTCTGCTGAGGAAGATGCACATCTAGCCAGCAGGAGAGTGAAAGTGTAGCCGGTGCCAGCAGTGCGAGGACAGGGGACAGATCTCGGCTAGCAGAGCTGCACTGTTCCGACACGTTCAGCATGTCTGCACCTCCTCCGGTAACGCAGCACTTGCCTTTGCTGGCTTCCACCTCCATTTGCGTGATAGCCTCCAGGCCAGTCCTGACAGACGTACAGCCAGACTGAACTGGACTGTCAGCCGCAGGAAGCGTGAACAAAAAGCTTCTGATTCTGCAGAGCATCAACAGCCATTGTGATCTTGCAGAAGGTGACACAGGTGGGTTTCCTGACTTCTGCGGTCATGAGATTTATCTACCCTTATTTGAAAATCACTAATGATAAAATCCCAACAGGGAGGGCAACAAAAATCAGATGACTGGAGCTCTTGCAGGGGTGATGTATTGCCTGATCTACTTGTATAGATCAGGTATTGCTTACACCAGCAAGATGACTGATTTCAGTGGTACAGGCAAGAAGGCTTAATGTCACCCTTTGGCAATAGTATGATTCTTAAATCCCTCATAAGGTCCGTTTGAAGAGTTTCAGTGAGACTTCAGCAGTGCGTAAGACCTGCCAAGAGTTTTTGTGCTGGAGGAGTATGGGTTGGCAGGATCAGCCCTAACACGTTAAGTGCTGTTTATGATATTATTATTGCTTTGTGAATTCACTTCCCACAGAGACACACTGAAGATGCAATGTTCAGTTTCAAACTTCCTCTATGCTCTGGGGTGTCAGCTCAATGGTTTAGAGTTGGGCCCATGTCAAACTTGTAGTTATTAACAGCAGTGCTCAGTATTGTGTTTATAGACTGTACCATAAACTGCATGGAGAGCACAAACAGTTGATTTTCATGAAAAGGCGAGGAAGATGTTATTTTCAAGAATAAAGGGAACATAATCACCCTTCATAGGTAAGATATGTTATTTACACTATGGGGATTCATGTCAGTACATTTTAAGTAAGTTGCTTGGCTGAACTTGTTATCTTGCTGCCAAGAACGGAAGTGAGAGAGAAGAGCCACTGAGAATTATTGGACGCTACACTCCAAACTTACATCATGTAAACATTTATAACATGAGTTTTATTTTCGGCATTGACCATTCCGGTGGGGGCCTCTCTGTTGCTTTATTGCTGGCAGACTGCTTTTGATGGCACTTTTTGGCTTATTTGTGAGGATGCAGCAAGCCAACAGACCTGGGACTACATGGTATTTACGATATGTACAGTGAAAACTTGTAGTCATCCCTCTCTCCCTCCAGGCTCCCAGCCACAGCCAGCTGCTTGGGTCTAAGCACTTCCTTATGCCCCTGCTGTTAACGCTGACTCGCGGTGACTGATGGTCCCACCCTGCTTTCTCAGCATTTAGTGGGGAAATCGATAATCATGCATGAGAGAGAGAGGGAGAAAGAGGCTGACTTTTCCATTTCTCCTTAGTCTCACAGCTACAAAAAAGGATATAAATTCTAAGTATGTTGTTTTCCATTGAAGAACAGCAACCATAACAATTTGCAGTGTATCTGGTGACACTTACCTTGGGACAGAAGATGGTCTTTCATTACAGTCCAGCCTTCCTGCTGGTGTCAGTAGTGCTTTTCTCTTTTGTGGTGTCAAGATACGTTCTTCCCAAATCACTTAAGTTCCTGTTGAGAATGAAACGCACGATTCAGACAAGTTACTTGTTCCTTTCAAATGCCTGATGTCTGTAAAACAAGACAGAGCAATGCAGAGTGGTAGGGAAGAAGAGAATAATTCAGGTCTCTTCCTTCCTGCAGTTTCCATATTTCTGATGATGCTGGAAGTATCTGACCCAGAGCAATTATGTGGGTCAACTCCATAAGTTTTTCTTAACATTTGTTGCAGTTCATCAGTTTGTACCATTTAGGCTGTAGCCACAGCTCAGTTTATATGCGAGTTTTGTTTGTTGTTGTTTTTCAGAACCCCTTAATGCTCCTCACTGACCCTTTTATAAGCTATAGCTTTTGCTCACACTCCATAAGTCACCGAGTCTTTAGTAAAAGAGCCTATCAAGAAAAAAAATCTGGGATGCTTTCCAGGGAAAAGCATGTATAATAGAGAATTCTGGCAGTTTTTCATCTGGCACTAATTTATTATTTCAAGCTGGCTTGCTCTTTAGATTATAATAAACAGTATTTTACATCTAACAAATCACTTTTAATATCTCTGTCCTTGACAATGGGTACCTACTATGGGTTTAAAATAAAAGACTCTAATGAGAAATATAGTGGGTCACAAGCTGATGTAATCATGGTTCTTCTCGAAGTTTCAGTGTTTCTAGTGAAATGAAATATATGTGGAAGGATAGGTTGTTTACTATCTCCAGCTATGCCATGTATGCTAAGTTTTGGGGAGTACAGTCTTTATGTTTAGTCTATAGGGATTTAAATGATGTAATCATGGAAGAAGATACTGGATTCAGTGAAGCCAAGGTAGTGTTTCGCTGAAGTCAGGAGGCTGCTGCTTGTGTACAAAGAAATATTGTATCAACACACTTACTGTGTTTAGCCAAAAGTTGCATTAGTTCTTTAAGTTCTTATTATCTTGAAGAGAAAAGGATTGTTCTTCCTTCTAGTAAAAAGCACTTACAACCCCCCAAAAGAGAAGAGTGTAAAAATGTTCTCTGCACCACTGGGACTTGCTGTCTTTCTCTTTTAAGACAGGTGGTAGCTGTGGAGTTGCTTTTCAGGTCCCTGAGTGTGAGGAAGGATGAGAAGATAAAATACATCTTGATTAGAGTGGCAGAAGGCTGCTTGCTTTGTGATCCAAGCAACAGTTTGACTCTTCGATCCTGTTTCTTACTAGTGAGTGTACCCCTTGAACACTTCAGATTTCTTGAGACGTGATATTGGTCACTAGGCAGAAGTTTTACATCTTTTTCCAGTTTACATAATCTGCATTTTTGAGTTCTAAGGCAGTTAGGGTAAATGTATAACAGGTAGATGCTTTGCATAATTTATGAGCAGTTGGTACACATGCACACTCAGAGCCACGCACAAAGTGTGTAAGTTCACATTGTGAGTTGGATTGTCTTAATCACTTTATTGATAAAAGAAAGCTGTGAGCCCTAGCTAGTTATGACCATTCAAGTGGTAAAGAAATGACTTCTTATTTGTGTAATACTATTAGTAAACCTGCTCCCAGGGATGCCAACCCACTGTTTCTCTTAATAGCCTGCACCTGACTTCAAAGCTTACTGAAATTAAGCTTATTAGTTCTACTCATGTTGTTATTATGCAGACACCTGTTCAATTATAGTTCTGGTATTCTTCTCTCTCCCTTTTTTTTTTCCTCCTTCCTTCCCTTCTCCAAGCCTTAAGGTGAAACTTGGCTCTGCTGTGAACTCTTTTAATTTCAAAAGTTAGGAATTGCTAGTTCTCTTTCTGTCCTGCGCTGCTGGTATTTTTTTAGGGCGTGAAGATGGGGGAGTGGTTCCCAAAATAAATGGTAAATGTTTATTGTACAATATTAGGCAGCCCTTTCTATCACATCAATGCTTTAGTGATTAGATTAGATTAGTTTGGTATTACTTCTCTTTAGCATTTCCTTCCAACAACTTAAATGTGTGTGTGTGTGTGCACTTGCGTATTTAAAAAATACATTTGCAAAGATGTTTTTCATACAAAACCTCAATGGCATAAGAAAGCATCCTTGGCTTATTGTTCTGGAGGATAAATGGAGCTTTCTAACAGTGTAAATTTAAGGTTGACTAGATGTACCTTTATGAGATTTTAAAAAGAAAAAAGAAGTTGTGAGAGTTGGTAATAGCTTTCCAACTATTAACCATTTTCTACTTAACCTGTGTAACAGAGGGGAACTAGCTGACCTTTTTAAGCTCTGATCGTAGGGCCCCCAAAAGTTTTTGCTTCAGCAACTCTGTAGTCGGGGATGTGTGTGCAACGTGAACACGCTCAGAGAATTTAAAGAGCAATCTATCGTGACTTTTTTAATGGGGATGTTGGGTAAATCCTGTGCGTCTCATTCATACACACACTCCTTTGAAGCCAGGAGATTGATTGTACGAGCAGAAATTGGTTGAATATATACAAAATGTCATGTACGTTTACAGTGCTAAATAGAGGAATTGAGAATAATTGTAAAATACGCAGACATCCAGTCATGTTGGGTAGCCTCGGTCTGGTGTGCAGCAAAGAAATTAGCTTGCTGTTTCAGCTGTTGAGCTTAAGTTAGTCAAACACTTGTAGTATGTGAATGCACACCAAAAAAATAGCTTTTTAAAGAAACAGTTTAGCTAAAAATGTGCCAGATGTTCAGACTAAAATACCAGTTATCCAATTTTCTTGTGGAAAAGTTAATCTCCTCTTATGCTTAAGCCATGCTGTGTTATTTGAGGTTATCCTGGTGTACAACGTGAAGGGATGGAGCATGCCATATTGTCAGCAATACAATGGAATGCTTATTTGAATGGAGAAGCACATTTTCAGATTTGTTGCCAGGAAGATTTGCACATTTTATGTTTCATTGGGAAAGTCAACCAGATTTCACAAGCCATGCTGTTGAAGAACAAATTAACGTTGACTGGGGCCAATGCATAATATCTTTCCTCAAAGTACAGCCTACGTATTAATTAACATTTGTAAAGCACTTTGAGGTGCTGGATGAAAGGCTGCATAGAGTACAAAGTTGTTGCTATGATTAATTAGTTATCACATTGGACATGTGAAGTGTTCTATTAGAGTGTTGCAGACTATTATTTATTAATTGTTGCTTTTGCCTGTGGCCTTCTTTGTTCCATCCTTTGCCTACTGTGTTACTGCCCTTATTAATCACATTCCTTGGGCTGGAAGGGAATGCTTTGACCTGTATGGCAAAGGCCATAGACTTTCATCAAGCCGTACCTGTGGGAAACCAGTATCTTTTAGTTAGGTACCAAGAGATCTGGCCTTGATGTAAAGACTTCAGTACCATGTCCCTAACAACTTGGTTAATCGCCTGCACTATTAAAAATGCATGGCGTGTATTTTGTTTGCTGAAAACTTCCACTTCCTTTGTGTCTTGTTATGTGTTTGTCTCTAGTCCTACTGTAACATCCAGTTAAAAATTAAGAAGCAAATTGTCCAGTTTTGCAAGTGGGTCCCACGTGAATGGAACTGGTCATCAAGGGGGTAGTAATCTACTCTGTGTGTATGGGATTGGATCTCATTGCTAAGAACAGGGAGCATATTAATTGAAATATGGCCCATTCCAATCACCCTTGATCTCCACACCGGAAAACCTCTCAGTAGCTCAGTCCAGCATGTTTTTTTGGCTTTTCAGGAAACTAGATTATGGATAGAAGAGCTCAGTCTATGCTCCCATTAGGCCTATAGCTTTTCTGAACTGAGCTTTGGCAGAAACCAAATCCAGGGTGTGCCTTGGTGTTTTTCAGGGCTATGAAGCAAATACTGCTACTTCTTCTGTCTGCTGTCAGTGGAAGCTGAGAATGAACATGGGCTTCCCTCTTTCTCTTACTTATTTCTGTGGTTTGAACAACAAAAATAGAAAACCTGTATGCACTGTCTAAGATCATTAATTAAAAAAATAGTAAAATATCATTGGGCTTGAGGCTTTCTGTTTGCTGTGAGGCTTCCTCTCTGCTGCTTTCGTCCTTCTGACCTTCTCTGCGCAGACATCCCAGTTTCAAACAACGTATTGAAAAAGAGGAACTGGAAACTTTAGAGGTTTTTTTACATGGCACTGATGTTTTCCTTACTGCTGGAAGAGCTTTTTCTGATCCATTCTGGAAGTACAGTTGCCTTTTTAGTTTTGGCATTTTGTCATTGCTTCATAATCATTCCACAGGCCAGGTCTTCATCAGTTTGCAACAACAAAGATTAACTTCCAATTTATTGCAGTTCTTTGGTTGTTAACCCAGTACTGGGCTGGGGCTTTTATGACTTCCAGACACAAGACTTTTAGAATAGCTATTGTGTGGCTTCAGGAAGTAAACTGGAAAAATACAATATACCAACTCTCAGAGAAGACTTACCTGCTCTGTGTTCCTAGAAATGACCAAAATACATTATGATGACGATGTCTCTCATATGCGCCAGACAATTAATACACAACACTGCACTGAATATTTTAGATTTTTTTTTTTTTAATCAGTACTTTTTCTGCTGTTTGCAAATTACTGTGGCCTTTTTTGAATACATTGCTCTTCATAGGTGAAAACTACTTAGCAAACCTACAAGTTTTGGCCAAGCTGTGCCTGTGCCTTGCATGTGTATAGATCAATACAGATTTCCACACTGAGTATGGTTAGAGAGAACACGATCCGGAGGGGAGCAGCGTATCTACTTGAGACCGTTGGCCTTGCTCACTCTTCACCGCTTATGAGGCTGCGTGGCTCTCCCAGGCCCATGGTGATAACGCAGTCACCCTCCCTTAGTATCTGGTAATTACCGTGTCTACACCAGGTATCATAAAGGCAGACAGAGGAGGGAAGAGAAAAAAAACAATGCAGTGCTAAAAGATTAAACAATGGCATAATGAATTAGTTGCAATTGATGAATTTGATTATGCCTATGAACACCTTTAATTCCTTAAAAGCTGTTACACAGACAGATGTAAAGGCTCAACCTGTGGAAATGGAGAAAATTCTTGGATTGCCTCACCCTTGCCTATATCTTCAAAAGCTATTTCTAATCTTCCACAGGCTGTTAATGTGGAGATAGTAGCAGTTATGAAACCTGGGCTAGATTCCAGATATGTTGTATCAAAGTGTAGAATGAAAAGGAAATCAATAGTCACTCCCCAAGGAAAGTTATGCCAGAGTCGTCCAGCGTGGTCTAGATTAATCAAAGCCGTAACAGCCTTTTTTCATTAGTAGAACATTAACAAGTAAACAACATTCCTGTTTTGTTATTTAGTTACACTAACCTTTTTTCAACAGCTAAGCCTGGTGATAAGTTTAGATTTTCTCTGTTTATAGAAAACTAGTACATCAGCAGATAATAGTACAGCTCAATATTTATGGAGTGCTGCCTTTCTGGAAATGGAGGAAACTGGAAGTTATTACTAGAAGAGTTCGTTAAAATGTAAACAGAAGTGAGGAGACAGCACTGACAGTATTTGTTTATATATTTATTTTTGCTATTGTCTGGTTATACAACAATGTCAGGCTCCGGTGTGGCAGATGCTTTGGGCAGGTTTACTGCTGCCCCCTGAGCGGAGGTGAAAGCTGGCAGTGTATAACATCTCTGATCTGGGGATACATCCGTGTACAGAGATGATGGAACACGCCACAGCGTCTGCTTGTGCAGGACCTCTTTTCCGATAGAGATATTTATTGGTATTAGAATTAGAACTGCTTTATTCTTGTGTTGTGATATTTGAAAGAAGTTATGACAATGAAGAGGCTGAATGATATGTTTTACAAATGACTGAGAGAGTTCCTATCAAGTTGAGCACTTTCCGTTTGCTTTGATTTAATTGACCAATAGCTGGTGTTTTCTGCATACCAAATAGATAGGTATATTTGAGCTGTTATGTAAGCCGAACAATACATACGTTAGAAGATGACAAACTACTTGTCCCTTAACAGTGGAAAAAAAGAAGGAAAAAAACCCCAAACCAATACTTGTTCTGCAGAGTTTATTATCTGGATAAGTGAGAGAGCTCTTATGCCTAAATAGATAGACAGCCATATGTATTTTAGTTATTGTTTTTAAAATTAACTTCCTCTTTGAGTTGTATTGCTCAGGCCTTCATGAGGAAGGATTTGAGTGAGCAGAAGATGGCAGAACAGCACAGATAAGCAAGAAGAGGGAAGATAAAGCTGTTCTTAGCATAAGGGGGTAGCGTGGAAGTGACAAGGCAAAGACTGGGAAAGGTATGCAACTCATTTGGTTGATTCAGAAGTTTCTGTGTTCAACAGAACACTTCATTCAACATGAAATGCGATGCCTGTCATTCTGTAGTAAAATACTTGAGAGAGATCTCAAGTTTACATTCTTCTAAGACAAACAAATGCAGAAGTTTCAGCTTGCTTAATGTTAAAGTAGAGGTCCTCTCTGCTTTTATACGAATTGCAAAAGTCCTGTGGTACTTTGCCCTGGTGCGAGTGGCTGAGAGCTTTTATCCCCATCTTTTAGTGCTTCCTGGGAGAGGCAGATCTTGCCCCAGGATTCTAGAGCTCGTAGCATTTCTCTGGTATTCTTTGTATACAGCTTTCAAAGTGCTTTTGGATGAAAAGTGTTATGCAAATACAAAAGATTAGTAATTAAGATTGTGTTAATGTATAGTAATTGTGCATAATGCTGTGCACCACAGGAATCCCTGTTTTGGACTGTCGGACTGCTCTATCTTTTTTTTTAAAGATACAGGTTAATTATGAGATTCATAACTGCAATTATTACAGGATAGGTAATCCCATTGACATGCATAAAAATGATTTAATGAATTGCAATGACTTTTGGCTCACTTAACCTATCATGAAAACGCAACACAAATCTCGTGTTTCCTAAGTTTGTACTTCCCATGGGTCATCACAGAAGTAACGTGAGTATGGTGTACTGCGAAGGGCTCAGACCATCCCTCAGCTGTGCGGTTGTTACTGGTCATGCTAATAATGTACTGTTAGACCAATCTGTGATGTGTTTCAAGAGAGGACATTAAAATACATTAAGGATAAATAACTAGAGAAATCCCAAGTTTCTACTGGTGGTGTAAAAGAAGCAGGAGATGGTTTAAAGCAGCATAAGAGTTATATATTTTGTTTGCTATACTCTGTAACACAGCTGATGTGAAATCCTGAAGACGTTATGCTTGCTTTGCACACAGAAGCTCCACTGTGTAAAAGACAAAGATCCACGCTCTCTCACAACTGGTCTTCGTGAACTACTTTGTGTGTAAAGCTGAGGGAGGCTGGGTCCTCAGCGTGTTCCTCTGTCCCTTAGTTGAAGTGTTCTTGATTGTTGGAGAACTGTACTTTCACACTGAGAGTCATGACTGGCTCAACCTAACCTTTGAATACTTTCCAGGTAAACTAAAGTGTGTAAAAAGGATTAAAACCACTCCTATAAGTCAGTGTGGCTCACGATTGAACTATGCTAGAAATATTAGGTGTGTTGCTTTTATCCACATTAGGAACTGAAAAGATGGGCAAAAAAAGTAAATAAGATCCTCAAGTTAACCAACTAAAGTCTTTACTGAGTGATGTTTCATTACAAAATCTCTGAATGGTTTTACTATTACAATTACTTAGACTATGAATGATTTTGAACTTGCGTATTAATGAAGAACGAGATGAATGAATGAAATCATGCTTGCATCTGCCTAACAATTTTATTTTGTAAAAGAGAGATACATATTTTTATACCCAGTTGTGAGGGAATAACTGAGCAGTGATGAAGAACCTGCTTAACCGAAGGGTGTGCTCACAGCTTGAACAGGGTTTATGCAGATATCTTCAGATCTGGTTTAGGATCAAAGCAAACCCTGGTAACCCCAGCACATTCAGACTGAATGAGGGAGGGATAAGAGAATGTTGCCAAGAGAGAAAATCTGATTTCTGGCAATTCTGAATCTTAAATGTAGGTGAAAGATGGTAGATAAGAAGAAGGTGTGGTAGAAATCAAGTGAGTCCTCCTACTCCTGTAATACAGTGGAAGAAATCATCTGTCATGTACTCTGGATGCCTGTGGTGCCAGAAAGAGTAGGGTGGGGTTGGCTCTTCCTCTTTATATCTTATTTTTCCTTTTTCAGCTTTCTTGCCTTTTATTTTGTCTGCTCTTTGCAGCTTTCCCACTGCTGATCCCGAATTCTCCTGAAACTTCCTGTGTCTCATAGCCAAGAGACCACTGTTCCTGCTCTTGTCCCTTTTTTGGATCAGTACAAGAAATCAATTTTTAGCTTGGTCACCAAGCTAAACAATAATAAAGATAATGATGGTAATTACATTAAATTACAGTTTTTCTTTACCGAATTGAAAACCACATGAATTGTTGCTGTTTGTCAGGTAAAAGTCTCCTTTTGTTCCAAACATCGAACAGTTTTTTTTGTAAGCTTTTTTAATCCAGTTGCCCAGCAGTTAAAGAAGTCGCTCTGGATTACAGATACTTCATTCCCATTCTGCCTGAGATAATTGGAATCAACATCATCTAAGAGAGCATGCAGCTGCCCTCACTGGGATGTAGTCTTGATTGCTCTCAATCTAGCCTTTGGTCACTGTTCCACTTTGCAGGAATTCTTAAATACCCACTATTCAGCAGCTTCAGCCTTTTCATCCATCTTGTCAACAACCAGGTAGTGGCGTAATCGTCTCCTTACTCCCTCATCCTTCACACATGCTGAATAAAAGTATTTCTTGCAGGGTGAAACAGATTATCATGAGAGGCTGCTCCATCCCTCCCTACCTGCTCAGTATGCCCCTCGCAATGCCCTAGGGCAAGGCGCTTCCACGACTCTTAGTTCAGATGCCATCAGCCAGAAAAGGCAACTGATCCCACACAACCTGAGCAAGCATGCTGACAGCCCAGCCTTTGGTGACGGGGTGGACAACTACCACTTCCTCAGGCAGTTTTTTGAACCTGCTGCCCCTCTGCCCCTGCTAATTCTCTCCAGATGAAACCCATTGACCACTTACCAGTTACAGGATGACTAAACCAGTGTTTCCCAGTAAATTCACCCTCCTCCACTCTACTGCTGACCTTGCTCCTTTGCGGCATTCTTGTTTTCTTTAGCATATCTCTCCATTCTTTCTTCCTCCTCTTTATATTCCCTTTTCCTGGCTCTGTCCTTCCCCATTTTTATGCTCTTTTGTTTGGCCTGTCCACCCCTTCTTTCCAATGTAACTGTTCTTTTCTTTGAAGTTCCCATTTCCATGGCCCAAGTCAACTAGGACACACAGCTCTTCAGAGTTGGGCCGTGACACCTGAGATATCTCCAAATGAATTGCCCTTAGTGCAAGGAAACATTCTGTGTAGGACACTTAGCAGTTACTTTCATCTGGGAAGAGCATTTTCCTGTTATGACTGCGCTGGTTTGCATTTCGCTAACATCACATCTGCCTGGCTCTGATGATAGTGCAGTGATAGTGCCCTCGGCGGCTCTGTGGTCTTGTACTGAGACCTTCTCAGACACTGGGATTCTGTGGGAAAGATACAGCTTGACAAGTGCTTCCTTCTGTTGTCTTCACTAGAGTGGTTCACGGGCAATATTGTCAAATAATGTCAGTATATTAATAAGAACAAACCATGGTACCACAAGGTTGTCTTCCCTTTCAACACCAGCTGTTCAGGTTGCTCAGACCTATCTCTGCTTCAAGTCTGTTACAGTGAAAAGCAATCCTTGTGCTGCCAAAGGAGCAGGTATGAATACTCTCCCTTGAGGTAACTAATTGTTAGGCTCAGCTTGAGCAAGGAAACAGCTAACATGTACTCTGGTGCTGAGCTGCTGCAGCCCCTGGCTTATCTAAGGTCATGCTGGTGTGTGCAGAGCATCTGTGACACTGCAGCGCATGATGGGTGTGCATATCGGGCATAAAGTAGACTTAAAAGATGTGTTCCCTCTTCTCCCTGCTCATTTCTAACACACACTGAGAAACATACAACTCAGCACTCTCTGCATTTCAGTGTATTCAGGTGCTGCACTCATGAATGGCGAGATACTTAACACCAGTTGGCAATACAAATGTGGCATAAAAATGTTCTGAGACTTTCCAGTTCTTTTCTGAATTCTCTTTAAAATGTTGTTTTAAAATTGGTTCATGATTCGGGCTTTGGAGATCGAGGGTAAAACATATCTATTTTAAGCTCACACTTACTACGTGGTTTTGGAAAACAAAACAAAAGCAAAGGATCTGTTTGAAAATATTTTCCTTTAATCTGTGCCAGCAGTAAGGGATCGATACCAAGTTGTACCAAGCAAGAACAAAGATCTTGCTACTGCTGTATAAACCGATCTTGCAGTGATACCCTCCCATCTACAATGCACATCGTAGATATTAAAGGTGCACAGCGAAGCTCAAGTCTGCTGGAATTATTCTATCCATTTCATTAATTAATTCCTGTAGGCTGGGATTATTTTTCTTTTGTATTTGAACAGAGTCTGAAACAATAGGGGTCTATTTCATAACGTGCTATCAGAATACAGACATGATTTAATAGAATGAAGAGGTTTTTTGACTTTTAAGGACATTACTAAGCTTGAGGTGAGGTTTTGCTGAATAATTCAGACTTCTTTTTTTCCCTTGATGTTAGCAGTCCAGGCTTTCTCAGTCTTCCAGTTTTGAAAGTTTGAATTTTACTGGCTAGCAGAATACCATTAGATTTAACACATTTTGCATGTTCTCCCTTCTCTATGGCATTGAGAGGACTGGAATCTTAAAACTAATATATAAATGAGCACAATTTATAGGGAAAGCAGATTTGGGATATGCTTTTGTTCTGGCAAAAGGTATGCCTGTCCTCTTTTCCCATACACCATGCATAGATCGTAGAGTTGTTTTAAACAGGTTAAAAAAAAAAACCCAAACCCAACAGATTTTAAATACAAGAACAAAACATATAGAAGGAGCTTTAGACTTCGTTTGCTATTTGTCTTATTTGTTGCACAACTAAAATAATGACAATGAAATTACGAAGCAGTTTGTGATTACTACAAACAATAGAAGGAGATTGTTTATCTGCTTGCTTCTACAATGAAATGTGAATGTTATGCAGATGACTACTGTGTTAATAGCTATGAAACTACTTCTCCCTTAGTCTGTTCAAGTCATTTACTGACTAAAGGAAATTTTTCTAGTTTAAACCTTCATTTTTTTCCCAGTTTCAAAAATCATAAATCTCTCTGATCAAATTTATGACCAGTTAATAGTTTTTAATTCAATAGGAACAGAAAATACAGAAGTAACTTGTATGACTTTTAGTGACTACTGCTGTCATTGACGATTCTGCCTCAGCTGCCTCTTCCCTGTGCCCCGTCTCTGTCAGCGGCCAGGAGCAGATGCTGAGGGAGGAGGGAATACTGGGCAAATGCTGGTGTTATGCCCCAGGCCCCCTGCCTCCAGCTCACACCGCTCTCCCCTTGGGAGCTGGGCAGCAGAGCTCATGCTGCACGCTGCTGTCTCCATCCCTTCAGAACGCAGGCGTCCGTGAATTCTGGTATATATAAACTGAAAGCCACAACTGGGCAATTTTCACATGTTAGTGACCCCAAATAAGATGTGTAATTTTAATGAGCTTGATCTGGTTAGCACTCATAGAATTACTTCTGGGTTTAGTACCCTGGTGTAATCCGATGACTATGAAGAGGAGAGTTTGATGCATGGACAGGCTTAGCAGTGATGGTCAGGACACACACACTATCGAGGTGCTCGTCTCTCTTTTGTTTAAACTTTCTCACCATATCAATTCTTGCACTGAGGGAAAGTGAAAATGTAACAATGCCCTGCAAGCAAATGAAGGTGAATGCATTTCATTGCGATAAAGGCAAACAAATGTCAGGCAGAGTGTTTCTCCAAGCAGTGCTGGCAGCAGACCACATAAGTCTTCTTCCTCTGTCTTCCCTCCTTCTCTGTGTTAGTTCCGCTTGCCAGTGAAAGCAAATGGGGATGGGGGTGGACATTTCAGTACATGCATCATAGGCCTTGTTGCAGTTGGAAGAGTCAACCGATGTGTGTGACACTTCGGAGTGGGAGCTCCATTTGGGCAAAAGCTGCGTCAGGGTGAGGGGAGCCCCTTGTGAGACTGCTTTTGTCACACCCAGGTTTTGGGCTCCTACAGCCATCAGTGCATACAGATCTGAGACACGCTGAGCCCAGAACCTGCACAGAAATGTGTAACTTGCAGATACGATCTTCTGTTCACTGCCATGAGACTCGCTAGAGGGGCAGCAGAGGGTGGCTCAGCCCCATCTTCTTCTAAGGAGATGCTGCCAAGGGAAGAGTGGAGGACAAGCATCTCTCTTCTCAAGCCAAAAGATTATTCCCTGGCTATCTGCATTTAATCAAAGTTCAGCATTGCTTGAAATGGAAAAAAGCCTTTGTGCCAGGGAGATGGTATCTCATATCCCGGTAGGTATCTAATCCTACTGCTAGGTCCCTTGGTTTTTGTTTCAAATCGTTAATGAAATGAAAGCATATCCTAGGCCTATCCAGGGAGTGGCTTAGTTTCTGTAGCTGAAGAACAATCACAAGACAATTTTCTAAAAACAATAGGAGATGAAAGAGGAAGTTTAAACCACTTCCCAGTTGAGAAAACACAATTCTGCTGATTCACATCTGTGCAGAATGATAGGTTTTTTCTTTTGCCCAGCCGTTCTCAGATTGCCAAGATTTTATTAATATGAGAGTGCAATAGGACACTCCCAGGTGTAAAGCCCGGTAATCAAACACAAATTCTTTAACTATAATTATCTCTTCGAATTTCATCTTAGGTTTCAGTTTTTAGCCTCCCTTCCTGCCATATTCTTTATACAAATACCCTGGTGTTATTCAAGGATGCTTGGGCAGAAAAACCGCATTTACTGATGCACGACAGATTCTGAAAGGGTGTTATCAGCACTATCACGGATACCATTCATAGTTCTGAAAATCTGCCCATGCAGGATGAGAACGTATAACTGAAATAACCTGTTAGCTAGGTAAGTTGAACACCACCACTGTGAAAAAACAGTGTGTTGTTATGGCCTTCACAAGTTATCTCTTGAGTCCTTCATGAGAGCAACTGCTGTCCAACCTTTTAGCCTGAGGAGACATGTAACGAAAAGAGTTCAAGATGTAATGAAAACAGCATTTTCTGTACAAGATATACTCTCCATAAAAGAGGAACTTCAGGCACTCTCGCTGTCCAGAAGATGAGAAGAAAATTTCAAATGCATCTGACCTACATAAAAAATCTGATATTATATATAAGCTTTTAAGTAACATTAATTGTCCACTTAGGATCTAACGTGAACAGTTTGGAATGAAACGCAACTGCATATGTTGTGATTTGCATTCGTTGACATCAAAAGTAAAAATCCCTTCCCTCTTGGGGCACTGTTGCTTAGTTCAAGTGAAGCGCTCACTCAGCTCCTGCAGCGGCTGGTGCATCCCGGAGAAACAACTTGGAACAGAAACACGTCCTGTATGTCCTGTTTGCTGGGAACAGGCAGGGGCTGACGCAGCGTCCAGAGGAGCGGACGAGTTACTTCAGCAGCGGTGGTTGTCTCCAAGCAGGATAAAGTACCTCTTGGATTGCCTCTGAGTAGCTAAGAGACCCTCTTCTCGTATAGGTGCTCTCTTGGTCATCTCCCGTGTTTTGCACGCTCATTTAAGTAGAAGTTAAGCCACTCTTCCGTAGCTGACAGAGCAGAAGCTGATAGTAACAGCTGTTGTTTTGCACAGGTCTCATCAGTAGAGTCTAGGATAGTGCAGTTTCCTGAGTCATGGGATAGTCATTTGACCTTTCCACAACCGTTTTGTGAGGTAAGAATGGCCACAGACCTTGATGCTGTCCCTAGATGTGTCCTCTCTGTGGCGTTCGGCTCTGGCAGTGCAGGGCGGGCTGGCACCGTGGGGCTCAGCGCCAGGGCAACCTCTGCCAGCCGGAAGGACCACAAAAACTCTGCCTACATCCAAATGGGCTGAATGCAGAAGGCTTCAAAGCGATTACTGTCTGTCATTAATAGTCTAGCTTTAACTTAATGATTCACTATTTTTCACTGAAAGTCAGGGTTATTTTCACAAATGGATCATGGCAGTAATAATATATTTTTTTCCAAACCCAGTTACTTAGTCTTCTCATTCCTTACTGTGAACTCAAGTTTTTAAAGACATGATTTTTGAGGTTTTTTTTTTTGTTTTATTCAAATTATTAAGTAAATTAGAAAAAGTCTTAAATATTTATTCATCTACCTCTTCATTATTCTGAAAAAAATAGGTTTTATAGATTACTACGTTACTATTTCTATAGCCATTATCTTTTCAATAGCCCCACATTCAGCGTCTTTGGTTTGTACCTCATTGCACGTGCTGCCTCTCTGCCTGGATGCTAATTGGAAGAAATACAGGCTGTGGCCTATCCATTAAGATCTTTGCATGTGTGCATATGCCTCTGCTGTTTGTTTTTTTTTCTTTAAATATAATTGTGAATTAGTTGAAATAGATAAAAAATTAAAACAACTTCATGTGAAAACTGGTCTTTTAAAATTCAACTCTTTCATCTTTTACCTTCTGTTTTCTCATTATACCATGGCTGCAAAGATGTGGAATCAAAATGGAGTAGGAGGGCTCAGAAATTAAGCATTGGAGAAGCTGAGAATACCAAAGTGATTGCTTGGCTTGAAACATTAAATTGTAAATAATTCTGTGGTAACTTTAAGTAGAATACTATATTTGAAATATTTAAAACCTGATTTTTTTGGTAATTTCTGGATGAGTTCTTACTAATGTGCATATAGGATTTTAAAATGATTATTTCAATATAGCCCTATTATCAAATTTGACACCTATTTGGATAGTGTCACTGAACGTCAGAACATCTCAGCAATTACTGAAAGTCTACGGGGACTGAAAGATGGGACTGAAATAATCCTTTCTAAGAAACAGATATGAAAGCCATTGTATTGGTTTCCATGGGGACTAGCAACAAAAATATTGGCAATGAACCTATCGGGGGAGTTTATGAGAAACACTTCATATAATGGACATTACTTCCTTTTTTTTTTTTTAAATTGTACAAGCCAAGCATAAAAATACACATTTTGTGAGTGAAAAATAAAAGAAACAGTTTGCATTTATTTTAAGTTACGTTATTTGACTAAAACGAGTTCAACAGTTGCTGCAGGAACTTGAGAGTTTGTAAAGCTGCTGCTTTTTGTAGGCGTTTCTTAATATAGCTGTCACAGCTAATATGAATGTTGAGGGTAAACATGAATCGGATTATGCAGCAGAGAATAAGTCTTCGCTAACTTGCAACATTTCATTCAGAAAGAATTTTTTTTTGTTCATATCAATAGGAATTACAGTAAATCTCCAAGATGTGTAATATTACAACCCTGGAACATTATACAAGCTTGTAAATTCTTAAACCCAATGCTCAGAATAAAAGACCAGTTGTACTACTGTGCGCTCAGCACAAACTATCTGTGTTTAAACGCTGCCAGGTCACATAGTATTGTGACAAAAATAGGGCCAAATTCAAAGTACAGCTTTTACAGAAAGCAAGATTTGGGAATATTTAATTCTCCAGGAGTTCTGGAGAAGTTGAAGGAGACAAAATAATTTCTGGCAACTTTGATTCATCCTGACAGAGAAATGATGTCATTAGCTTGAGTCCTTGGGGATCTCTGTCCTCCATGCGCGGCTATTCCTGAGGTTACCGTACAGATACCTGTTGTGCAGAGAGCCAGGAAAACACGGTTTAGAGCAGTTCGAGTCCTCCTTTTGCCTCAAAATACATGTCTCTGGGGGGATGTATGTACATGTCACAGGTGGTAATCAAGATTTTTAGTGCAAAGGGCTATTTGCAGGACTCTTTGAAGGTTTCCATTATGTGTGTAACTTTCCCAGTACCTCTGTGCTTCATTATCCAGGCATTATTCTTCCTTTCTTGTCTGAAATCCTACGCAGTGCTCAGGGTGCTGCTGTCCCTTACTGTCCTTTGTCCTCCCCAGTGATTACCAAAGCTCGCGAGTCCTGTGCCGTTTGGGTTGAAAGGTGGGAAGTGTTCAGTGACTCAGTTGCTCGCCTTCATTCAGATTGCAGGAGTGAAAATTAACAGTTGTTGGTCTCAGCAGGCAGAAAGCTCATCACTGTCTCTTGGGTGAGATGGCTCTTCTGTCGGTGATGTTTTGCTATTTCAGAGAGAGCGTGTTTTTATAATTATCTCATCTGATGCTAGTATTAGCTGACTAGCCCTAACCTAACTACTAATTTGTGTGGCATTAGGGTAGAATATTTTATTTTATGAGAGACTTTCAACATGGTAGCTTGGAAATAATATCTGAAATGTTTTGTGTATTTTATGGTTAGTGAAATTTTATGTTTTTGTGTGCTTATCGTAAAAGCTTTTTTTTTTTTTCCCCCCCAACTAAATAGGAAGATATAACTTTGCCAGTTAAATTCTTTGGTTTAAAATAGGATTTTTGTCTGCTTTTGTTAAAACTGCTTGGATGCATCTTGGCTCTCATGAAGGTTTTACAGACGGACAGGTGTGGAGAGCAGGGCAACGCATGCATGGCCCACGAGACTACCCATCCCATCCGCACCTCACGTGTGTTGGGAAAGGCTGATAGTCGATAAGGGACTCCCCACCCTTTGAAACTTCAGAGTAATGGAATTTATTCAAGCGGGCCCTAAGGTCTGTAACTCAATAGCAGCTTCAGGAGAGAGATGCTCAGGAGGATCCAAGCTCAGCAAGAGAGAGGTCGCGATGTTTTTAAGGAGCTTGTCCTGTCTGAGCCATTGACTTAGAGTAACCTTAGCTTGCTCAGTGTTTATGCAGCACCAACACTCCTGGTGACAACTCGCTGTGTATCTATGAATATCTACTTATAGCAGTAATATCCAAACTCAAAGGCTTTGGACTTTTAAATGAGATTGTTTTTCTTACCCAGCTAGTGAGATAGAGGAGTGGATAATCTCTCCTATTATGGCATGGATTCCCATCCCTACTCTAGGGCTCCTTGGCAATACTGCTCTTGAGAGGCTCTTGCTACTGAACTGGAGTGTCTGAGCTGGAGGGCAGTTGCCTCCTCAGTAGAAAGAAAGAGCCTCTTGCAGGAGGTGATTCCAAATTAGAGGACATTGAATTGTCCATAGATGTCTCTCTCTTGTCACCGATTTTTTTTAAATGTCTCTGTTTTGGAACGTCTCTTTTTGTATTGAAGGCAGAGATAGAGGAGTTGAAAAGTCTAGGCTTTAGTCCTAATGTTTTCCTGTTTGGAAAAAATCACTTGTCCTGTGTGCGTTTCCTTTTGTCTTTTGGTTTTCTGCCTTGTTTTCTCATTTATAAGTAGTGCGTGTTTATCTCTGAAGGGCACTGTTCAAAGTGTGAAGAAATTTCAGTTTTGTAGATGAAAGATCCTATATAATCCTAAAAGACTGTATTTAGCAGTTAGTGAAGTTTACAGTTAGATAGGAAAACAACTTTATTTAAACTCTTGTATGTGCAGTTTCATATAGCTATTGTAAGCCCTGCATTTAAAACAAAGGGAACTTCTTAGTTATTTTGTCATTGATTTTATCTGAATCTGATCAAATCCCAATGGTAAGTGAGCTGTGAACACGTATGCGTCCATTCTTTTCCTAGTTGCATCTCAGCTTTCCAGGCTTCTGTGACCTGCAAGCTGAAGCTGTAATTCTCCCAATGGAAGTGCTTTATGTTCCCATGTGGTCTGCAGACTGTGTGAAAACTGTGCAATATTTCAACCTTTTTGCAAAGGCACTTAGTAAATACACTGGAAACCCTTGTAAAATTTCTTCTTATGCTCCCTTGTCTCCACCTCAGCTTTAGCTCGAACTCTCAGCTCAGGCAGTAAGTCCTGCTGTCCTCACGCGCACTCTGTCCAGCAACGGTCCTTTTGCTCGCAGAAGGGCTGAGGGACAAAGTGTCCAAGCCAGGAGAGGGGTCTGGTTTGCAGTGACGTCTGCGTGGATCCTGGCACTCCGTTGCAGCAGGTCGCACGGCTTGGGCTCTGTAGATGCCTGTTCTGCATCCCACAGCGGTACGGCAAGTTAACAAAGGTGACAGCCGGGCTGGCAGCGGTTTTGTTGTGAGTCCTTAGGTGGTGTGCTGTCTCTCTGCACACCCCGGTTCTTCAGGAAGCATTGCCCTCTCTTGACTGAGGTTCTAGGACTAGGGAGAAAAAGAATAATAATTAAAAAATGCTGAAGAATGCCTGAGCCCTGGTTGCAACGAGTGCAGCGACGTTAACTGTCTGGTCTAGCCCAGGAGAGGGAGCTAACCTTCCAGCCATCTCAACTGGCACGTTGCACTGGAGGAGGCTGTTTCACAGCTGATATCCCATGTCTGACTGATTATTCACATATGCTGTCCCCAGAGGAGAGTCATCTTGGGAGTGCAAAACCACCCTCTCAAAACATTGGTTACCTCTGTTCAGTGCAGTAAATATAATTGCATGACACATTCTTGACAGGGGATTATTTATTGTTAATGTACTTTACTATAATTTAAACACTGCTACGTATTGTTTGCTCTCTTCCCCCGCTCTCCTGCCTTTTGCCTATTAAGGAATATTAGCAGGACCTGAATGTGGTAGTTTCTGCCCTGCGGGGACAGCGGGGCCCTAGTGCTCTGCAGCAGGGGCGTTTGCAGGCTCCTGTGCGGGTCCCAGCCGCGGGGTGGGATGGGGGAGCGAAGCAGGCTCCCCCCGGCTATGGCCAGCCATGGCAGCCGGACCGTGCGCCTGCAGTCCAGCTCGGGGAGCGAGTCTGTGCCCTCCTGCCCCAGCCTCCCTGCACAGCGTCAGCCTTGGGCTGGGCTGGGCTGGGCTGCCACAGGACAAAAAAAAAATATAAAAAATATCCCGATTTGTTGAAATAAGTTAATGTGTTAGAGAAGAGCACAAAAGAAAGGAGACTGGCCGGGGTGTTTGATGGGCCCACAGAGGGGAATTGTGCAGAGCACCTGCCCGTGGGCTGTCCTGGAGTGCCACTGGCCCCAGGCGTGCGCCTGGTGCTCCTGCGCCTCCCCGCAGGCCCCGTCCCCAAAAGCAGGGAAGTGGGAGGCTGGCCCCGTGCCTGGCGCCTCGGGACTCTCTGCACCCATCTGCAGCCGTGGAACCCCTCTCCCTCCCACGCGAGGAAGCCCTGCCGCGTCCCTGCGTCCAGCCACATCTCCTCCTCGCTCTCTCTCTCCTCTAGTGCGCTTGCTCTGCCTTTCTCTCACACACAAGTTTTAAGCTGTAATTGGTAAGCAGACAACTTTGAAAACCTGCCATGTGTATAATAGAAAAGTTCAAACCCTAGAAAGAAAATGGAAAGACAACTAAAGCACTGGGCTCTTTTGTGTCTGGATTACTTGATGAGTTTGATTAATAATAATTCGTTTTAATCTAACCTTGTGATTTTGAGTACTTGAGGTTGGAGAAAATTTGGACTGGGAAGAGTTGCTCTAAAGCACTCCATTTGCTCTCTGCACAGAGCATCTCTGAAGGCATAAACAACTGAGTGCAGAGCAGATGGAATAGTTTTTGTGTGTTAGTTATTTTAATACAAAGGAACATGGGGAAATTAATATGGAGAATAAAGTATCAATTTATCACATATTTAACATGAACAGAACATGAAAGTTCCAGAGAAAGGGAAAAAGCTTTTTAAGGTTTTGAATGTTTTTCATGTTTGTTTCACAATAGGCTGATGTTAGTAAAGAAGTAAAACCAAAGGCAAGAGAAATGCTCCACATCATGCGATCTAGCAAGAAATTTTGGTGCAGTTTAACGAGGAGTAAGCAGACTCTGTGGGCTTGAATATAGCAGGGTGGTGTATTAACACAGAGGTGTAGGTAAGTTGGTAACCTTGAGCTATCTGCAGTGAAAAAATAATATGAGGAGCCATCAGTGCCCTCGAGACCTTGAACTGCTCTGACTTGTGGCAGTAGTCAGCTCGAAAACATTCCACGTTACTGGAAAATACTCAGTAATGCTTTAATAGACCTCTTGAAAACTGTATCCATGAAGGACTATCCCTTTAAAGCTTAGTGGAGTTAATTGCAGTGAACAGTTTATTGAGCTAATTAGGCCACTTTTTCTGTTAATTATCCATGAAGATCGAGCATTTTGCCAAATTATTTATTTGGAATTATTTGATGAATAGGGTGTGCAAGCGTAGAGAACTATCTGCCATGGCTATTACTCTAGAATTCACTGTTCACACTCTCTAATTAGCTAGATAAGTCATGTGGGTTTGTTTTGCTGCGATTGGACGTCTCCCAAATGTAGAGTTTTCAAGAAAGCTGGGCATACACTGAAGTGAATACATTTTGCCCAAGTTGATTGTTCAAATTTCAGAGAGTAACGCACATTTGAATCAGAAGAGCAGAACAAAGAAACAAGCCGATCGTGTTCACTGTCATAATGTTTTGCGCGCAGGGATTGACAGGGGATGTCCCACCGCTGTCGCAGGTATCCTGTGTTGTGCGGACAAGAACAATTCCTCCCCCAGGTAGAATGTTGTACTTTGCCATCACTTTATCATGTGCATCTGTCTCCTGAAGCCAGTGTTGTTACTCTGTGAATCGTTTGTCACGGTATGTTGGAGTTTGTGGTAGATGTCCTTTGCTGTGCAGCTTTTTTTCCAAGCAAGGAATAGTAACGAAAACTTTGTTATGAGCATGTGACTGAGAACTGTCTGATGCTGGAGACGCAGGACCACCAGTGCTGCTGGAGATGGTGGCTGGTGCGTTGCACTGACTGCTCTGAGCTTGAGGCAGAGCCAGGCCCGGGTCTGCGGGTCCGTGCTGCCGCCCCCCAGCGCGGCGGGCAGGCTTTCCTGCCGCTGGCGAGTGACACTGCGCCCCTTTGCGCCCGGCAGCGGGTGCCAGCCAGAGCTTACCCCATTTCCTGGGTGTTCTGCCTGCTGCAGCACAGCTATGAGGCTAAATGGATATTTTCCCAATTATTCACAGTCACATAACTGGCCCTTTAAGTTAGGCAATAGGATTCCAGGCTCCAGTTATGGCAAAAACGCACGATGTTCATCTCCATTATCTCTGTTATTTAAGGCTTTCAGAAAACCACTAACCTTAACTCCTACACTCAAACAAGCACACACTAGCACACAGAGTTAAGCCAACTTTTTAACTCCCAGTCATTAAGGATGTCAAAACATTCTGATATATGATATAAACTCATTATGACTGGATTTTGTTTTTATTAATGTAAGGGTTAGGTTGTGAAGAACAGAAGATTTTTTTTTTTTAAGCCTCTTACTCCTTAGAGACAATGTGATTTGGTGGTTTAACATTGTAACGTTTTAAAGGGCTCGTTAAGCCCTAATCAGAGCACATTAAGCGCTAACATTTTTAAAGTGCATAATAAGACCTAAACATTTTAATAGCATATTAACTTGTAACATAAACCAAACACAGTCACAGTGTTGTCTTTTTCCTAGTGTTTTTCCTGTAACAGGTTCAAACAAGTAACTGATACTTTTAGCAACTATTAGAAAGTTGAGGTTTTTTGGTTGTCTTCATGGGTTTTTTTCTTTTTTTTTTTTAAAAAAAAAGAGCCAGGAAATTGCTGTATAAGAAATTGTTTGGAATGAAATTTGAAAATTAATGCAGAAAAACTTGCTTTGAGAGTTCCCATTGGTGAATACAGCTAGAGATAAAGATTGTTTTCAGTGAAATGATGTTTTGTACTGGGAAGTTTTACTCAGATCTGATAATTTTGGAGTCAGCTGTGAACAAAAACTGTGGCATGGGCTCTTGCCAGCGATAAGGGTTCACGGAAAAATCTGTGGAAGTTTTTCTCTTTTTTTTTTTAATATTATCTCCTGCATTTGATTCCAGAAAGGAGGCACGAGTTCATTGATACGGTGGCCCAGCAATTTCCTTTGAGAAAAAAAAAAAACAACAGAAGGAAAGTACAAGGTAGCCTGTGAGCGTCTCTTCTTAATTGGTTTGGAACCTCTTGCTGAGTGATTCCAGGCGCACCTTCCCTCCAGGGAGCTGGGGCACCACCTCTGCAACTCTCCCAGCCCCTCCCAGGTTATGGCGAGGCACCTGAGCTGCCGTCCCGACCCCCGTCTTCCCCGCGGTGGCGTGGGGGCCGCTGGGGCTCAGGGTTAGCGGCAGGCACGCCGGCTTTCCTGGAGCAGCTCTTGCCTCAGTGCCTTCTGTGGTGGTGGCGGGAGGAGGATGGCAGTGCCTTTGGAAAGCAGTTTATAGAAGGAGCTTGGAGAGGGCTGGGCTGGCTGACTCAGAGCTCTCCATGTGGTACTGTCCCGGTACTCAACCGATTGTGGGCTGCAGCCTCCCTCGATGTGGAGAGTCACAGTGATGTGGAAATGCACTTGTGGATTTGTTTGTGAGCTGCTGTAGCCGTGTATTTGCCTCTGCATTGCTGTGCTGTTACCGGGAGAGGAGAAGGCGCTCTGTGGCCTGGAGATGAACGCCCCTTTGGAGCTGCAGTGGCAGTGCCTCCATGGCTCCATACTTGGGGTGTCCCTCGTGAGGACAGCCTGAAGCCTCGGCATAGCTTTGGCAAACGCAAATCAGCTCCTCTTGAGGTCTGGGCAGGTAAAAAGCCCCATAGCAGCTCCATCTCGAGAAGTGGCAGATGTTTGCTCTTTACAGAAAGTGCTGCCTTGGTTGTGGCTTTGACAGGGCAGGTCTGGAGTGAGGCATCTTGCGGTGTGGGGAGGGGGCTGCTGAGGGGTGACAAGGCCCTCCGAAGAACACACGGGGCCCTGCTGCCGTAACTCCTGTGGGGAGCGATCTCCAGCAGCTGGGGAAAAGCTGTGCAGTGTGGGAGCAGCGAGGGGCTTGTCTGCAGGGCAGCGCGGTCTGGGTGAATCTCGTGAGCAGAGAGACGCGGGGAGCCATGTGGATCTTGCCTCATGTCTGAGCACTGTTACTCTCCTACAAGAATGCCGTCTTGTTTGTTTGTCTGTTTGTTTATTTATCCCATGTAGTAGTTGGAAGTAGTTAAAATAAAAAATAAAACCTCATCCTTATTCTGGAATAAGAGTGACCACAGGGAGGAAGAAGTAATTCTAATACAGCTACAGAGGTTTAACTACACCAGTGTAATTGTACCATGCAACTGGGAAAGCGTTCCTGTGGAGACAAGCTCCAGTTGGAGAGAGACAAAGTCTTCAAACACTGTAGACCTCACCCATAGAAATAACTCTCTGTAATCTCAGACTAATGATTCTTTATTTTTAGTAATTAACTTGAGTCAATAAAAGGAAAGGCCTTTGTGTTTGCATGACTGTATTCTGGCACCAACATAACCGATGTCCTGCAAAACGTGGGACATCCGAGGGGATGCACCAGGGCTGAGGACGTGTTGCTGTACTGATGCTGTTGCAGCCCCTGGTTTGAGGAATGATGCAGAGGATGTTCTTCAGGCCTTTAGCTCTTTGGCAAACAGAAGAACGGATGGGGAAAACAGTGCAGGAATTCTAGCCAGAGAGTGCTCTGGTTACACCTTGGGCTACATCTCGGAGGGTCTGGCTCTCCATTCTCTTTCTCGCCAAATCCTTTCCTCAAACCTGTTAGTTTTGCCTGTATTTGTCAAAGAAAAAAAAAGGGGGGTGGGGGAGGAAAAGATTTGAGTCAGTATGGCTGTGACTCCCTTATGAGAATCAAATATTGCAGTTTAGACTAATCTGTCTGAGATCTCCTGGCCTAGGGTCCCTGGGAGCAAGGCAGTTCTTTGCTTGGACAGATCAATGTATGTGCCTGTTCTGCGGCTCCTGCTCTCCTGCCAGGGCAAGAGGAAGGGGAGGTGGCGTGCCGTAAGGGACTCCACTCTGCACTGCCTTGTCTGGCAGAGGATCACCTGTGTTAGTGGCACCACAGGAAGGCACCAGGCAGGCAACTTGAGTCACCAAGGATCAGCACTGGCTGGTGGCTAAAGGGAACTGATAAGGGACTGGCGAGAGACCGGCACGCTGCTTCCCGAAGTGCCACTTCTAAAATGTGATAAAATCTGCACTGTATACTCACCCTTACTATTTCTCACTTTTGTGCTCTGAAGTAGTGTCAGTGTGGAGCAGTGGATATTATCTTCATGTCTCTGGAAAGGAGCCGTGTCATTCCAGAGGTAGGAAGGGACCTCTGGAGGTCATCTTATAGAAACCTTCTGCTCAAGCTGGGTCACCTAGAGTAGGTTTCCCAGGACCACGTCCAGACATCTTTTGAGTGTCTTCAGGGATGGAGATTCCACAACCTCTCTGGGCAGCCTGTTACCTTTTCTGAAAAACATCTGAGTGTACCCTGTCCTCTGCCATCAGCGTAGTGCACAGTATGTTGTTACACCAGCAGCCACAGTTCATCTAATTGCCGTGACCTGGTGGCTAGAAAGATGACACTTTTCATATCAGCGTTAACCAACGGCAGCATTGCATTGCTGCTGCTTCGCTTTTCCCATGTGAGCGCTTTTTCAAAGCAGGTGGGTTTTTCCCAATTACTTATTTGTTTTAAGGAAAACATCTGACCTACACTAGGGTGGCATTTGTAAACTCAGTTCTTGAGATCATCAAATACTTGTAGATTATCTCTGTGTGACTGTAGGTCTGCTTTGGTGACTTAGTCCATAGATTGTAGTCTTTGTATAGTCTATCCCAAGTTGTTTTCTAAACCAAAAAGGCAGTTCCTCAGGAACCATGAAATATGGTGTTCACATGTGTAACATGCTAAATTAAGATGCCAGAAAATCTAGAATCTGTGTGCTTCATCAGTTAAGGTTTTGGCTACAGACTTTGTGAAGTATTTCTTTTAAAGGTGGGAGATGTGTCTGCCTGAGATGGGAGAGACTCAGTTGTGAAGAAGTATTTGTGAGTTCCTGGGAAAGAAGTCTTAAAAAGGGGGAGATTAGGATTAATTTTAGAAGATTAGGATTAATTTTAAGAGATTAGGAGAGTCTGTTTGAAAACCCATCTGCTTTCTGTACGGTGTATGCCACACCAAGATCAGCGTTTCCGACCTGCCAAGTTCAGTGGAGTACCTGGAGCACTTTCAAAGTCCGTAAAAGCCATGTAAGAAAATGCTTTAAGTGAACTCGATAGGGACTGTGGAATAGCATGGCTCATGGTGCGTGTTCCTGGATTAACTGTACTCTTGAGGATGAGCCAATCTTACATGCTCATGGCCTTTCCCATTTCAATAGGACTGTTAGTGGATGCTGGATGTTCAGTCTATGTTTTGACAGGTATTGCTTCTCTCTCATTGCGTAGTTGCCTGCAGGTTACAGGTACTGTTTTTGTGAAGTGCAATGGATACGTCTACCGGAGAAGACAGGCTCATGTGCTCTTATGCTTGTATGCTGAGCTGACTGGATGCGAGTACGAACACATCAGCACAGTACTAAGTCCAAGCTAATATACCTGCCTCGTTAGCAAGGCTTATCAACTCAGATTCAGGACTGTGCTGGCTTCTGAAGTTCAGATAATGTCTGGCCAGCAAGGAGAACCGTCAGAAAATTCTCATGCCTGTTACTCTATGAATATGTCTCCTGTGGATAAAACAAATTAGGAGAATAGTTATTGGGACAATATTTGTGAGGTTTTTTTGTTTAAAATTTAATTGCTTTATTGTAAATATGAGACTATGTTTTATGGTATTTGATCAACTTGACTGCTAAAACTGATGAAAAAGAAAAAACAAGCAGAGGGGGAAGACATAATAAAAGGTTGGCCAGATGTTTGTAAATTCCTATATAATTGTAAAGACCTATATAATCGTCTTGCACAAATATCTTTGGGAACCTGGTAGTTTTACCTACCTTCGCACATACTTCAAAACTTTTGGTACTGGAAATGAAATTGAGATATAATTACTTTTTAACAACATTTTCCAATTTATTAGCATAGACAAAAATCACTCTTGGATAGTTATTAAATTTGGGAGATGAATCTAACTTTTGCAGGCATCATTTAGAGAGATGAAAGTGTGTGGTCCAGGATAAAAAGTGAGGAGAGTGTGGCATGATATGAAATGCTGACACTTATATGGAATCCTAGAATCCCAGACTGGCAGGGGTTGGAAGGGACCTCTAGGGATCATCCAATCCAACCCCATGCTGGAGCAGGGTCACCCAGAGCAGTTGGACAGGAACGATCCACTACATACACTAACTTAAAAGCACGTTTGACACCAGGTTAAAGGGTGGGTTAGAATCTCTTCCAGAACGCCTCAATATATAAACTCTCTTGACAGAAAGAGTTGATGAGTTCAGATGGAAGAGCATCATAGCTCCAAATTTGTGTCAATGGGTTGCTTCTTTTATAAAATGTGAGGAGTTCAGGTGAAGTACGCTCCTTTTCAGGCAGCGTATAGAATTCTAACAGCTTTTAAATGGAGTGCAAGTTCTCTTTTTTTTTCTTGGAACAAAAAATGTTGATGTGAAATTGAAAACTCCTTTCAGATGCCTGCTGGGCTGGCAGGATGTCAAGTTTATTGGCTTGACTGTCTCTCTCTTTCGCTCCCTTCACATTGTTTACAGACAACATACTCAACTCCAACTAACTGTATTTAAATATCAACTAATTATGTGCAAAAGGATTTGGAAAAGGGCACCACACTAAAGAGTCTCCATGTCTTAGACTGGTCAGGAATAGACCTTGCTGCAGGCAAATCACAAAGTACCATCCTAAGCAAAGTGCATGGGACAGAGAGAGAGAGAAAGGTAGGAAGAGACAAAAAGTGCTTTAAGCCAGTGCTTTCTGGCATGTGATTAGAACTGAGAAAGTGGGTGACTCCCAGCATTTGCCTCAGGCTGATGTGAAAGGTCTTCTAGATGCCTGTAACATGGCCTGGAACTAGCACACCTCATAGTGAGATGAAATCGTTCAAGGGCTGTCGGTCTTGTAATGCCCTTTCCACGGTGTTCTTGGAAGACAGGCAAGTTCTCCTGCAGCTGGGCCAGCTGTCTGGAGAGCACTCCTAAAGCATCTCAGCCCAAGGTGCTGTGAGATGATCTCGGACAGGTAACTGTGAAATCGAAAGGATAAATGTGTACGGCTTTGGAGGAGGGGCTCACATCTAGGCGACGCAGCATTGCTCACGCAAACAGCTGGGTAGGTCAGCCATGGGAGAGATGATGCATGGAGGCTCGTGGGAGATTCTTGGCCACTTAAAGGTTAAGAGTAATTGTGCCAACTTTGATGGTGTGGCCACCACAGAGGAGGCTAACCCAGGCAGAGATTTTGGTTTGCTGTTAGCCAAAGAACTCTTGATGTTCCTGAATTTTTAAAATATACGAAACTCTCTTTTACTTACAGCATTCTCTTTCTTTTGGTTATATACTCTTTCTTGTCAAATTTGGTTGAAATAAGTAACGTGATACAAAAGGTAACTGGGAGTCTGACGGGCCTTTATCTTCTCTTATCTATGGGATGTGGAATTTTGCACATACAAAGCTGATTTGTGACAGTGTGACCTGGTTTTTAAGGCTTTATACAGAAAATTCACATAGCTTTGCACAGGTTCATATCAGATTCTTTATTGTTTAAAAAAACACATTAAAAATCTATGTCCAAGAGTTCATGTGTTTAGAAAAATTACGTGATAAGGGAGGGAAAATAGAAGAGTAGGATCCTGTTATGACTAAGGACATTTTCTTCAGGAGCCTCATCTACCAAATGTGCCTATCTGTTCCCAGGAATTACAATGTGGTTAGCTTACAGTCTGTTATGCAAAGCTGCATGCAATGTCTTAATGGTATTGGTAATTTGGTAACTATGTTCTGCACTAATTAGTAAAGCTGAATATCGCGTTGCTCATCCTGGATCACTTTCAATGCTGCTGCATATTTTTTCAGTGTGTTTTAGCTCTTGTCATTTAGGCATGTATGTGCAAGCCAACATACCTTGTGAACTTTGCAAAGAAGCTCAAAGCCCCCAGAATTTTATTATGTCTGTCATATTAAGCAAGAAAACAATCTGGTGGTTTGATAAAGAGATTATTGTGGAAGGACAGCTTCTGTAGTTTAGGGAATAGAACTGATGAGAATCCTTTTCCATCACCTGTGTTAAATGCAGGGTAAAGGACAATGCTCTGTATTGGGAATACAGCTGAAATAGAAAGTTTTGACACAGTGAATCTAATTATACCCTCACAATTAAATGTTTTGGTCGGAGGTAGGTAAAATTAAGTGTTACACACTATGAGGTCTCTGTCTTGTTTGTTCCTCTTAAATATTTTTTTTCTGGTGTTATCGTCTGCAGCAAATTTTTAAAAAAGGAGCATACCTGTCTTCTGTGAAGTGACTGAGTGGGGAAGTATGGAAAAGGGTTAGTACTACAGTAAGAAAAAGCAGTTATTTGGAAAAGGTCTTACCGCAATATTAGATGTACAAACTAGTGTCAGATTTGTTACATGCTGGGTTCTCTCAAGACCACCGTAAAATGCAAATGTGTTAGCAGCTAAACCTCTTCTGGGAGATGGATGGAGGCTTCACTTGAAGAGATACAAAGAGACCTGCTGCCTATTCCAACAGCTTGAATGTTAATCTAGAATCCCCAGCCTTTTATAAAGTACCTGGACAATCCAGTGCAAGGACTGAACAGCCCTCTGGGAGGAAGCCTAGAAGCTGAGAGGGAGCTTGAATTGACATTTCAGACTAACAAACCAAACTGGATCACACGGAGACTTTGAAATACTTACAATATCTGATGCCAGATCTTCATGTGGTGCATGCTGTACTACAGTATACCAGCAGAGCCTTTTTGACCTCAGCGTATAGTGATATGCGTAGGAAAAACACATCGAAATCATTGGTTCTGAACTAGTCACTAGCACTTGGGTAGAGTCACTAATTCTGTGACAATGCCAGCTTTAGGGTTCAGGAGCAGTTAAAAAAATAAATTAAATAGTCAAATTTAGCGGAGAGGAATATAGAACTTAAAAAAAATCCTGTAGAAAGTAAACACCCTTGCTGTCGTCTGCTAGACTACAGTCTTCCCTGTGATATTATAAACAAATATTATTTGTTTATAGTGGAGATATACGGATAGTATATAGATAGGCTGATAGTGGAGATGAGCTGACTGGAGACGCATTTTTCAAGAGAAATTGTAAGGTGTTAATTTGATATAATAAAAAAAAGAAACAGGAAGGTGACTTGGTCAGCACAAGTTGATGTGCTGCCTGGGAGTGCACTGACTGATGGGCTTGTCTGTATTCTTCAGTATTTGTGGGGTAATCAGTTGTATGACTTTCTCTGAATATCTTTATGTTAGAAGATAGCTTTTTCTTTCTTTCTACATAACTTTATCCATGTTTGGCCTCTTCAATGAAGCTGTTAATTTTCATGATGTTAAAAGAAATCAGGTGTCAGGAAAGACAGAGATCTTAATTCTTTAATCTCCCATTACATTTATTGCTTTGAGTAGATAAAAACTAAGAATAGTTCCCCCTTAAACAATTATTAATGCACACCTGCTGTGTTTCTTGACGTTCACAGGACTGGTATAGTGCTTGAGGACTTCAGTACTATTAGGGTCAAATTCAAGCTCCAGCAGAGCCAATGTATTTTACATTTGACCATCTCTTTCCTGAGCATAAATACAATAAAATTGTAAAAAAAAAATTTTAAACCCAAAGGTCTCTCTTGGTACAAGAGAATTCAGTGTGAAACAGTGTCACACAAAATAACTGCTGCTGGTGTATGGCCCAAGGTTGAACAGTCATTTAATTTTATCTTGTACAATAAGTTACCAGATAGCAGTTAATAATTGAAGAGAATCCCATATTTCATAGCAAAAAGCTTTTATATTTAAAAAAAGAAGAAGAAAAAGGTAGAAATAACTTCTAGGAAAGTTAGTGCATCTTTTTCTTTGACCTGTGAGTACACAAGACAATGAGCTTTTGATTCCACATATATAAAATCTATGGAACAGTCAAGAGCCCCATCAGGAAAAGGCAATAATGAACAGAACAATGCAATAGAGTACACAGTGGGGCTGAGCCGTAAGCAAGGCAGTTCAGCGGGGACTTCACCGAGGGAAGGCTGGGCTGGCCCCTAGCGAAATCCATGGCAGTTTGTCAGGCAGTTTAGTAATTCCCTCCCCCACAAAACCGGTATAACTCAGTTATGTTTCACTCTTGCTGAGCAGAAAAGCAGGCAGCTTTGTTGGAACTGATGCTGCTTTTCGCAGCAGCCTTCTCTGTGAGTTTTCACGGTACAAAAATAGGAGTGAGACTATACTCAGCAGGCTCAAGCTCTGCCCTGAAAATAATATCTAGCTGTGGTCTGGGGCTTGAGGGCTCCTGGTTAACTCGGCTGAAGCGCTTGGCATCCTCATCTGAAAAGGCCCTGACCTACCTCCCAGTGCCCAGTTGGAACTGCCCTTCAAGAAGTTGGCAGGCGATACAGGTTACCCTTCGCCCTGCTCTCCGTGGCTCAGGGATGCTCGATGGAGCCTCCACGTGTATCGTCCTTGCTCCTACACTGTCTTTCTCATGACTGGAAGAGTGCTGGGACAGTCTATATTCTGTTGAAACCTTTGGCTCCATCTGTTCCTTTGTCTTCCCGCTCTGGCTGCTGCTCAGTAAGTCCTGCGGAGCCCTCTGAAATGTGCAATAGATGTATTTCTCTCTCTTACCCTACTGCAGAACAGACCTTGTCTTGTATTTTCTAATGGGACCCTTCAAAGAGGGTAAGCATCATGGGTTTACCTGTTTTCAAAATGTATGAATAAATCCGGATTCTGGCAGATTCTAAATATCCAGAAGTGATTTTTCATATTAGAGTTATTCCTGAGTTTGGAGCTTTTATTTTCTTCACAGAAATATATCTGTTCTAGTAAAAATGTCATCAGATCCAGGGTGGGGTAAAGCAAGAGGAAGAGCTCCACCCAAGCTTAGTGGTTAGGACACTCATCCGAGATGCGGGAGATCCAGATTCAAGTCAGTGTTTTCCTGGTTCAGAGTGGGGACTTGAACCTGACTCTCCCCCAGATCACTGAATGCTCTTACCGCTGACTGTTGAGTTGGGGATGCAGGGCTTGGCCTCCTGGGATCATTGAGAGGGTTTGTTTTTATTTTGTATTATGCTGAAGACAAATTTCAACCACTGAAATTATTTTGTGTTAAATGGAATAGCTCTTTTTCAGCCCATCCTAATTCCCTACGTGGCAAACTCAGCCAGGGGTTAGAGAAGCAGACTTTTGCCACGGCTTTGAAAATTAACATCTGGAGGCAGAGCTATAACTGAGCCATTGTACATTAGAATAATGTACTTTGGACCGTGTGGATGAGTGTGCAAGTAAAAGTAGTCAGCTGCTTGCCTGCTGTAACCAAGAACCAGACGTTCATGGACCAGAGGTTGCCCCCAGAGCACTTAGCATGTGGATTCATAGAAGAACCAGGGTAGTTTTTGTACACTGCAGATAATATTAAGATGCTATTTCTTGTGGCTTCCTGCCCCTGTCCTCTTTCTCTGCATTGATTTCATTCATAGGGATGGAAGCTATCTGCAGTGCTTTGAGACACGAGCATACGTAAATGGCCATTTCAGTAGCCTTGCTTGAAGTTTTCAGGCTAGCCAACAAATAACGGAAGGAGCTGATTGAGAGGTTAGCTGTGTACACAAGCTCATTGAACAAATATCGATACTACCACTTCTGTGAAAACTTGATCTTTGACTGAGTCTGTTTAATACCCAACAACGTAGTTCATTCTTTTTTTAAAAAATAAAATAAATCCTGTTTCATCCTGGTGTATACAGGTATTTTGGTATAGCTAGGTAACCTATCATCACTTCAGACAAGTTTTCTCACAACATGGGACTACTGATTTCTTTTTGCACAATGAAGGAAAATTCTACATTACCTTTACTGAAAAACAAACTTGCACAAGTCTGTAATTACACCTGGAGTATTTTCTAAGGAAAAATTTTCTGGTTTGGAACTAAGTTAGATCTTGCTGAGCTAACACTCCACAGTTTAATGTATGTATTTTCAGTAATTGGTTAGTATTTAGTAGGAGAAACTGGTTTGGTTTCTGAAAAATTATAAGACATTCCAGGTAAAGAGAAAAGAAATTATAATGTGATGAGAGACATTGAGAAAGCAGATATAACTTTATGTTTGTAAAGCTGAAACTGAGTGACTACTTACGTAATAGATCCAGACTCAGCTGTGGAATGGTAATCGGTTCCTGTTTATCTTGAAGATCTATCACTTTTAATGAAGGATAATAGCACTCACAACAGCCACATACATGCCTGGAAAAAGCCTGCATGTGTAGGTGCAAAAATTTGCTTTGCCTTGGGCAAATAAACTTGAAAAATTGAATGCTGTGGTTATAGGTTGGTTTTGGCAGAATCGTGAAGGAAAAAAACCACCAAACAATGTAAATATCTCGTCATTATAATGCTGTATCTCTTTAACCCTTTGAATTGTTTTTTTTTACTAATTTTCTATTCCACATACCACAGTCATTTTCTGGTTGATATATTGAATTTAGAGCACATTTGGGTGACTAAACCCATCTCCTGGTGCTGTTTCATTTTTGTGCTGCTGAAATTGTCTGTGCTGGTGCCAGAAGTGTTTTATCACTTGCGCTGTCAGAGGCAGCACCCAAATCCGTGCTGTGCTGGGAGGCGGGCAGAGGTGGTGGCAAGATGGGAGCCTGGGCAGATGAGCTGGGCGCTGGCACTGAGCCTCCGGAGAGCTGGAGCAAACAGCCTTGAGGAGAGGAAAGGACAGACAGACGCTTGTCAGCAGCAAGGAGCTTGAGGAGTCTCTGCTGGGAGACACCTCCCAGGCTGGTTCCACACCACCTCATTAGCAGTGTAGGATCACGGCTCTGAGCACAGCTCGTAGCGCAGTGGCCGCCAGTGTCCCTGTCTGATGAGGTGCTCAGACCTGACTGGAGAGGAAAGGCTGATGGGGAGCACGAGGCTGTGCCTTCACCCCAAATGGCAGGAGACAGACTCCTGAAACCTCCAACTGTGAGGTTCTGCCAGGTGATGCAGCTACATCGTTTTCTTCATCCCACCTATTTACCCAGTGGAAAGGAGACAAGGCAGAGCTGGCTACTCTGTGCATTCAATCACTCTAGCCCTGATCTGGCAAAGAGACCATTTCTTCTGCTGACTTCAGTGGCAGCAAAGTCATTGCAGATGTCCTTGTAGGACTGACATCCTAGTTGATGCATGCTGGTGAGCAAGCACCCAAAATAACCGTTGTTGCTTACTCTGTGGGTTTAGCAGGATGGTGCTGTAGCACAGCATCCCTAGGGATCACACCTTCTTCCATTGCTTCTGATTTTGCTGCTGATTTTAGCCGAAGTTCCTGCCATCTCAGTGTTCTTCGTTTACTGTCTGTTACTGATTGATTCTTAGCTCAGACCAGAGAGGTCTGCAGTGAGTGTCCACCCTGCCTGCTGCCCACTGCAGAACAGACCTGCCCTCGGCCTCCGTGCAAGGTGCCGTCCTGTGAGCCCCTAGCTGTGCCGTGGGGAGCGTGGCGGGGGCGCCTGCCGCTCTGTTTGTCCCGCGTCAGTCTCTACCGTCGCATAAGCACACACGGTCAGCTGCTGCGGGCTAGGAGACATTTAAGGGCTTAAGGTTTGGCTGCCTCCTATATGTTGGTTTTCTTTCACAGGGATTTCCTCTGGCTGTAGCCAGACTGACTCTCTAATATCCAGAAAGGGTTTTTTTTTTCCCCCGCAAAGCTACCCTGTTCTATACCCATCTGAAAAGCAAGCGGGTTTTTTGCCTCCTAAACCCAAGGAACTGCTAAAGCCCCAGATCAAGCCCGAGTGTTTTAACAGCAGGAGTTGAGACCCAGGCTCTCAGGAGAGCTGGGCTGTTTCCCATCCCATACAGCGCGGCAAGGGATTCCTGTGAATCATGCTGGGAGGACAGGCAGCCGTACATGATGGGAGATGTGGTCTGTCCAGGGCATTTGCCTACATTTGAGACATGTTTTAAGCACTTTTCAGATCAAGTTTCTCATTTTCAATTGAAAGCATCTTGCTTTTCAACCTTTCTTCTTTTTGTCTCAGTTACTGTACTTTTCCATGTAAAGACCAAGTAGACAGATCATATTTGTTAGTAATATACCTTTTTCAGGACAAAAACCCCACCGTTTTCTGTGGATCTCTTCTGATTTCTTCTGTGAGAAGTATCTTTGGAAGCATCCATACTTTTCCTTTCAGAAAGGAGAGTCTGTCTGATAATCTGTCCAAAACCCTGCCTGTCACAATGGCAGGTGAAGGATAGCTATATTCTTGGTTTTCTTTTTTTTTTTTTTAATATCTGTATTTAAGACAGCTCATAATTAGTTATCTGTATCTAAAAAAGCTGTTAGCTAATAATTTTTGCAGAGCAATGTGAGAACAAAACACAACATTTGTTAGTATGTGGTTTTAGAGGGAAGAATTTCTTTTGTGTGTGCTTCTTCTATAAGCCAGAGCAGTAGAAAGCTTTTCCACTCAAGAGCCTCTGTAAATGCATTGTATTTAAGAAAGTTTTGTTTTTGTAAGATGATTAATTATTTTTATTTAAAAAATACATAAACAATTTAGCTGGGTTATTTAAAATCCATTTGCTTTCATTATAGTAGATATTTAGTTCCTTGCCATATACAATGTATTTCTCAAAATTGTTTTCTCCTTTCTATCTCCTTGCCAGCTGGATCTTTATTCTACCATTGCTAGCTGCCTTTTTTTCTGCCAAAATCTGAAACATTTTAAAATTATATTAAAATGGTTTAAAATTAGACTGTATGAGTGTAATTTGGAAAATGTGTTAGATTGACTCAGCCTAATGAGTCAGGCCTATTTTTTAGATACATTGGGTATATTGTAATATTTTATCTGACTGTCAATAACTCAATAAAGTAAAGAAAAGAGGGATGAAAACAAAAATTCTCCAGCAGAGCAGAAAAAAATCAGAATAGTGTAAGTATGGGAACAATTAGGAGCTGATTCTGCATTATTTTTGCACCTAAATTCCCCTTTATTTTGCAAAGATTTTTCTAGATACAGCTTTACCTAGCTAACATTCTCCTTTCAAGCTCAAGAAACAGAAGTTAATTCACTAGGAATTCAATTCGGAGTGGAGATTTCCATTCCTTAACACATACCAAGTAGCTATGCTCGTGCATTCAGAACTGTTTACAAAAATGGACTAATAAGAGAAAACAGCTTTATCATTGTGGTTTTCCTTGTGGTCAGCATCTGCACGAGAGAAGGAAGGGTATGAAGGAAGGGTAGTCACGTTTCAGCAAGAAGACAAGGGGGCAAATCCTGCTCTGTTAGCTGGGTGTAAGGCCATGGCTAACTGCCGGCTTTAAATGAGTAATTACAGCATCGTACTGCTGTATAGAGAAAAGAGGATTTGATGCCGTATCAATAACATTATTCCAGAGAGGTGGGAAGAAAAGCAATGTACTGTTCCTGCTTGCAGGTTTAATCTACTCTTGCAAGGCATGTCCTGCAAGAGACAATCTTGGGGATAAATCTTACTATGTGCCTCTCTTTAAGCCCACTGAAGCAAGGTTTATACCTCTGTAGCTGATCCAAGGCTTGTGTTCCAGGCACCAAGCCGTGAACAACCTCTGTGTTATTTTGCAGCATGGATTTATGCACCAGTTTGCCATTACCTGAGCTAACGTTATCAGACGCATGTTGCTCTGGATCACCTGAATCACGATACACACAGAGACAGCAATGAGCCAGGGTCATACAACTGCTGCTCTGGCCCCTCCTCAAAGGCTCCTTAGGACAAAAGATGTGGGGAACTAAGTGAAAGAATCAGGAATGAGACAATTCTGTGGCCCTTGCAGCATGAACTGTATGGGCTCCCATCCATTCCTCCTACAGAAACTCTGTTCGGAATGCAGCCCTGCACTGGGCTGAAGTCCCCTCTGCCAACCAAAAAGTCCAGTGGTTCCCGCGGTGCTTGCATGACTCTGTCGGTGAGAAGTGAGGCTGTGTGCGAGCACTGGGGTGCTGGTGGCTCTGGCCGCCCGCGGTGTGGTGCGTACGCATTACAGGGCAGTGCCAGGGCACGGCGGCGGCTCTGGATGCGCTCTTCTGCGTGCTTCCCTCCTGTGCACTGCCGTGGGCTTGCGTGATCAATATAGAAATATTGAGACCTGGGAATTTGCCATTGCAAAATATTGCATTGCATTATGGGTCTTTTGGGTAAATAATTTGCAGTACTTTTACCCAAAGGGCCCTCTCTTGAGCTCTTTTACCTAGCTTAGATTCCCACTGGCATTGAAGAAAGAACTGAGGCAACTGTGTTTGGAAACTTCACAAAGAAAACATGTGTATCCAGTTTGCTCAATATGGGTGTCTGAAGAAATGTTAAAAGGTGTCCAAGATGCAAATGTTTGTTTATGAAACACTCAGGAGAATTTCACAATGGCATACAAGAGCAACCTAATTTTCCATTTGAACCCTTGCACATCAGATAGACGCGGTGTGGATATCCACTTAGCACCTGCCCTGTCATCTCATTCCCATTGATGAGGCTGGCGTGACAGCAGAGCGTGCAGCCTCGTGACTGCCCCGTGCTAATCCAGGTGTGAGTGCCTCCCAAGAAGGGTGTCTCACTGGCTGCGCTGCCCACAGCTGTGCTCAGCACAGTCCCTGCGCGGCAGCGTGGAGGGCACAGGCTGGATGGTACAAGCGCATCAGTTCCCAGGTTTGGCTCCCTGCGCCGTCACACAGGGATTAGTGCTTGCACAAGGGAAGAGAGAACGCGGTCAGACCTACCCCTTGCAGCAGCAGCCCTGACTTAGCGCAGCTTGACGCTACCATGATGTTGGCTTCATCTCGGTGCAGGTAACACTTCAGTACAATGCGTGGAACACGGATTTAGCACTGTGAGCATACGCAGGCTTCCCAAGGTACCAAAAAGTGGTTTCCACTCTAATGATAAGAACTTCACCTGTGTGACTTCCTACAAAGTGAACAGAGGACACGGTGGTTTTCTCGCTCCCCCCTGACTTTTCTCCGTTGCTAAGCCCAGGGTAATGACTGAAAGGCTGGGAAGCAGCTATCTGCAAAATTCATAGAAATTCTTGTAGTTCTTTGCCATATTGTAGAAGAACTATTTCGTAGTTTCTCTGGGTTTTTTTAGACTGTGAATCTAATTGCAAAACTATGATACTGCACTTCAGCATGTATTGCAGAGTTTCCGGGATCACGTGTAGCTGCAAACTTTCACTTCATGCCAATGTACTGCACTCCAATGGGTGAACTTTCTAAACTCAATGTTCTGAAAGTATGGAGGTATTTTGAAATAAAACCCCAGTGGATAAAAATAATCTTCTAGTATTTAACTCCTGGTTAACCTTTTCATGAGAGGGTATAGAGTTGGGCAGTAAAGCTGAAAGTCCAGTTAGTCTCAGCGGGGCTATTCATGGACTAGCTCTGCTTCTGTGCTAAAGAAACAGAATCTGCCCCGAGTAAATAATCTCTAAATTCAATCTCCCTGAACAGGGAATATACAGAAAAGAGCCACAAATAGTACATAGTCATAGGTCAAGGCAAGTGGACATTCTGTGGTGGTGCAATTCATAATTATTGAACTGTAGCTAAAGTCCTGAGCTTGTGGATGCAGCTGAGGCAGGGGTTCATGTATTCTGCAGGCTACCTCATTGTTTAACTTCAGGCTGAGAAATAGTCTCTTTCGCTGTCCCATCTCCTTCTGGCTCAGTCGCTGTTTAATGATTCAATGCAAAGTTGAATCCCAACAGCGCTGAGAAAGCCCTTCCTCCAATGCCTGTGGGGCAGCAGCTATGTCCTCTCTCAATTACAGAAGGGAATTAAACCCGTTTCCCTTTCCACACTGCCATTTTGTGTGAATGCCCTACCCACTGGGCTGTTGGTGAAGCTGGGGGATGCAGGCAAGAGTCTCGTAGGAGGAAGGTGACCGTGTTCTGGGGGGCGACTGCTCCATTTGCAGGAAGCGCACAGTTTGATTTCTTGCTTGAGCAGTGTAGGAAGATGCAGGCAGCTCCTGTGAGTCTGCTGCACAGATCTGGGTCTTGCCCATGCCCACAGCAGGCATGTATGCATGGGGCACTCAGAGCAAAAGCAGCTGGGACTGTGGTGCTTTATGGCCATTTGTGTCTCCAGGCAGTGAGACACAAACAAATTGTTAGAGTAAGGTCTGCTGGATCAAGCAAAGAATTTCCTAACCCTAATAAAATGAAAATAATAAAAACATACTGAATTCAGTCCTGATTCAGCTCCTATTTGAATAGATTTACCAACAACTCACTGTGCAAATGTGTATCTCGGATAGCAGCAAAACTGTGAGGACATCTGAGAAATTGGCACAAATGATGGAATTTGAGTTCTGGATCCCATTGTAGGCAGAAGGATAAACTCTCTTCTTTTTGACCTAATTGATGTTTGCTAATGGCAGTTTAGAGGCTTGGTGGTGTTTCAGTATCATTTGAAAATTCATTTGTATTTTTAAAATTCTCACATGAGATGTTAAAGACTCTCTTCTAACGACCATGTTAGTGACTTGAGCAGGAGTTTATACCTGAGTATACTTTTGAAGGACCAGATCCTGAGCTGGCGTGTATTTGCAGGTAGATGCTGAACCCCACTGTCTCATTAAGCTTGTCAATGCTTATCCAGTGTGACCTCCAGTGAACTGGGGTGGGAACCTTCCAAGAATGGGTTTTCCCATGAGCGCTTCTGGCCTTTTGGGTTTCAGTGGAGTCTGAAAACGTTAGAGGCAGAGCTGATCCTCTTGTCTTGGGAAAACTCAGGGGTTTGCTTTGGTAAGCTGGCAGTAGGAGGTGAAGATGAAAAAAGAATTACAAGGGACATGGTGAGAAATTAGTTCTGTAAAGATGGGTGAGCCCTTTTTCTTCATCAGTTTGCTGCCTGTGCTATTTGTATCATTTAACACTAAATTTTTCTGACAAGTCTTCTGCTTGGTGGGGAAGATGGGATCATGGAAGTGCTTTGCTGGGCTTCTAATCCCCCGAGCTGTCCTGGGGTTGATAGGACACCTGATGTACTAGAGCAGCGTGACAGTTAAGATCAGCATCCACCAGCAGGTAACACCAGCAAAGATTCTATTTCCTATTCTAATCAAAAGTGGTATCCCTGGTATCTGATGACAATTGCTGTCTTTTTAATAATCCCTGCTGTGGAAAGCCTTGAATACTTGGTTATAGTTGCATTCCTGGAATCATTTATTCCCTGCACAGAGATTCAGTAAGATGTTTGCTCCAGTTAAGCCAAAACTGAACTGTGCCTCAGGGAGCCAACCAGCCAGCTACTGAATCTTTATCAAACTGACACGGAGGGCCCTCAGCCCTGGTAGGGAGATTGAATATTCCTCCCAGGAATACCATATTCTTGCACCTTTTGGCATCACAGAGTAAACTGGAGCACGCGTTGGCTTGCTGGCTGGGCAGGAGGGGAGGGGAGCCTGCAGCCCCCGCCAGCTGCGGCAATGTGCTGCAGGTTCAGGGAGTGCGGGGATGTATTTGGACAGCTGCAGAACATGAGCAAGGGGAAGAAAAAGGGCTGTCTCCAGGCAAACATGTCCTGATTTATAACGGAACTATATTTTTGTTAGTCGTAACCACATTATTCAATGTAATTGGGGTCAAGAATTGAACGAGTCTAAAAAGAATGCAAAAAATAGTTTCAAAATTCCTATTATAAATAAAGACCTGGTTTAGAGGTTTTGTGAGAACTCAAAAGTTGAAAGGGTAGCAAAACCCCAGTGTTTTCCAAAAGACAATGCCAGAAAAACCACATAAAAATTCCTTTTAGTGGAGACTGACTGCTTTCTATTTATTGGTTTTGGGGTTTTTTGGTGCTTGTCAGTGTCTCATGCTGCCCTCACTGTCATTTCAGTTCACACTATTTCTGTGCAAGCTGACCAGTTCAGTATTGGTGCATTGTAATACCAGTCAGGAGTCGAGACTTGCTGTTTGTAGTTGCCAGGAGTGAATTCCCTCCCCTCCTCGTGCCCCAGGGTATTAGCAGTTGCCAGTCAAACAAAGCCATGGCAGTACCCACCAGTCTTACACTGTGTGTGTTAGATTTTCAGCTGGGAAATGTATGTATTTCCCCACGGCTGCATTTTGGAAGGCTGGCCTCTGGGCTGAAGCACTACATTCTGCTTTCCTTTACCTTTATATACTACCTGAGGGCAACATTTGTCTGAAGAGTTCCTAATATTTGCCTAATTTTTTTGCATCTTGCTTGTTTGCTTATTCTCTGTCTGGTAGGATAATACTGAGCCAATAGTGAAAGCTGTGCCTGGGCATAACTTTTGAGACACAAATTTTATTGTGTTTAACTCTGTCTAAAAGGATGTTTCTCCCCTTAACGAAAGCTCTCCTGACTATTGTTTCTCTTGATAGTTTTCAAGCGAATATGAAGTCTCCCACCTTCCCCAAGTCTTCTCTTTCCACCTACTCCTGTCTTCTGTGGTACTCTGAAGAAACATTGACAAATAGTTCTCTGTAATCAACTTCTTATGGCTGTGTTGCCATAATTAAAGAAGTTGTCTTCATTTTGACCAAAAAAAAAAAAAGTCAGAATATGTCTTGTAAGCTGTAGTAATGCCGACATTTTCTATTACAGTTAACCTTTGCTCTTCAGTTAAAGCTCTATCTCAGACCTAAGCCAAGGGTCGTAGATAAAACATCCCTAGTTTTTTTTCCACCTCTTAAACTGAGTTGCATCAGTAAACCATTAACTTAGTAGATTATTTACCGTTAACTTTATGGAAGAAATGCATACTGTACTTTTCCTGCATGGCTCAGGTTTGATTTATGTATGGCCTCGGCTCTAAAGGTTCCTCGCTGAGGCAGGGCCTTCATACCATAGCAAAGTAAACAGTCAGCTGAAACTTGCCTGAACAGTAGTCAAAACTTACAGTAATTCACATACGTTTGTCCTCATATCTTTCTATTTAATGCGCAGCACTAACAGTCTTGGTTTGCATTGGGGAAAAACTAATTACAGCAGCGTTAGACTCGGAGAAGTGTTAGCCCCAAGTGAAACTGCAAGGGCTGGGATCTGCGCTGTGCCCGGATTGACCCGTGGCCAATTAATTATAGCTCCCTGATGCGAGGAGAGGTTACAAGCTGGCCCCGGCGCTGGTTAGAGCAATATGAGAGGAGAGATTACAGCATCCTGGGGGCTGCTGCCGTCAGGAGCAGCTGCTGGCAGCCACTGGGACCTGCCGGAGCACGGCTTGCGCTGGGCTGCAGCCCCTCTGCCCGCGCTGCGGCTGCCGGAGCCGCTTGCTCCAACTGGCAGCATTAAATGTCCAGGCTGAAAACGAGTGATTTCCGTCAAAGGAGGCAGCATACGGAAGCGGGGAGGCCATGGGCTGACTAAATCTTCATCCTCCCATTGGGTAGCTCAGCAGGAAGAGATAACAAAACAGGAGACATCCGCTGGTAGTGACCAGCTTTACTGCTCTCTGACGAGCAAATGGAGCCTTCCTGGCGGGATGATTTTCTGCTTCCTCACAGTCTCACCAGCCTATCTTTGAGAGTCGGATTTTACAGTAATTTTAGGGAGGTGGACTTCCCTATTTCTTCTCCTGCACGCTCCTCTTTGCTGTTGCCAAACGTTATTTCCCCTCCCAGGATGCTGGAGCTCCCCAAAGTAAAGGGAGTGGAGTGTGAGGAAAGCAAGGGATTTGTCTGACTCAGCTTCATATTTGGTCTTTCAATCAATTAAGAAACAAATGCGATATCCCCCTCCACTCCCTATTGACTGGGCCCGTGCGTGTAGGTTAGATATCTGGAGCTGGATTTTCCAAGGGTTGAGAAAGAGCTTAATCCTCAAGAGGAGATTTGTAGGGAGGTGCGGAATAAAGGGATAGGCTCTCGATGCCCTTATGGTGAAAGCTGGGAGAGAGGTGATTCACCCAGCTTTGCTAGTAGCTTTCTACAAGCACCTTTTAAAGGAGGATGCTTTTTAATGGATGCTTTTATGCTGTTTACATTGACTTCAGCTGATTTCTTGACAAAGCAGGGCTTACTGCTGCATTGCGGGGAACGATAGGCTTAATCTATTTTGACAAGCAAGTTTAGTTCTGCTCAGTGTTGCTGCTTTGCCAATGGGGATAGCTGGGTCTGATAGCGGTGTTAGGGGTGCAGGGTGGGAGCTTGGCTCTGCGGCTCTGTATGATCTGATGGTGCTGCAGAGGCTCTGCATGCTCTGAGCACCCCCACGGGTCTAGTCCTGACTGCTGCTTTCAGGAGGAGATTGCCTGCAGCAGTGCACAAGTCTGGGGACAGCACTGCCAGCTGCTGTCTCGCTACATCTAGCATGCCAAAAGTGGCACGATTTCTGTGGGCAGAGGGGAAAGAGAGGACAGAGAGAAAATACTGTGATCTCACTGTTTTCCTCCCACACACGGCGGCATTAGGCAGATGGCTGCTGTGCGTTGTGCAGCCCTGTTCAGCTTAAGCCTGGAGTGTCCAGCGGTGTCAGGGCTGCCACTGCTCTGCCTTTAAGCACCAGATTATGCCACAGAGCCCAGAGGCTGGCAGCAGGTAAACTTGGGCTGCTTTCCTTCCAACACCCACGAGTCACCACCCTCTGGTATGCAAGTCCAAGATTTCCCATCTCTCGGCTGTGATGTTTTCTTGCCTTCTGGCCTTTGACTAGATGGTGCTGCCCAGCCCACTCAGCAGCTGTACTAGCAGTGGCTCATGCCCCTATGCCTTCCAAATGTCCCAGTACCCCTTTAGTGCTCAGGACATACAGTATCCCCTGTGTAGAGCCCATCTCCCCCATGCTGGACTGTCAGGACATAGGCATGCACAGGTAGGACATACCTTTCAGTGTCCTGCAACCTGCGTCAGCATTTCCAGCCCCCTGCCAGCAGCCCCCATCATCCCCACATACTCTGATGCTCCCCATCTGCCACTTTTAGCACTGTCCGAATGCAGTGCAGCCCCAGGTGCGCCTTCCAGATGGCTTAAGAAAGTTGAATGGAAGTTTATAATCTGAGGCCAACTTGGAGTATTGCATACATTTTCTTTCCCCACCCACTCCAAACTATATCAGTATCTACACTTGTCTGTATGGGAGAAGACATTGTGCTCTTAAATCCCAGTCCCCTTTTGGCCACCCTGAGTTGTGCATGGAGATGTTGTAGTAGGTGAGGCAGAGGAAGCTGGCTGAGAAGGGAAACAAAGCTCTTCAAGTGCATGAGACCCTCATAGAGTATAGCTTGTTCCTAGTCAAACTCAAAAGTCCAGTTTGTTGAACGGATGTAACACCCTTCTCTTTTCTCTTTCCCAGCTTAGATGCTCTACACTCAATCTAAAACAGCCCATATCAGTGAGTCTTAATCTAGTTGGGTGCCACAGAAAATTATGTTACATGAATTTTAAGTAGCCTTAAAAGCACTCACTGAATCAGCTTTAAACTCATCTTAATTAGACCAGTGTGTCTTTGTGAGCGGTTGATGCATTTTGGTGCCAGCTGTGCTGTGGTTCTGTGCCTCAGCCCTCACCTTGCTCTAGTCGTGCTTTTTTGTCCCTGTTTAACGACTCCTCTCGATGCAGCACCCTGTGCAGTGCAGCTCGGGCTGTGGTAAGGTCGTAGAGGAAACAGTTCAGTCCTATCCTTCATGCTTACAGTGTTGCTCATAATCAGCATCAAGATAACAATCTGCTAGTATTTTTCCAAAGGAATGAAGCTATAATTTTCCTCTGCATGACTTTAGCTCTGAAGAGGAGTTTGTTTTGCCCCTTATTACAATAGGCAATTGCAGAGTTGAGCAAGATGATGAAAACTTTGAGGTTAAGTAAGGTCAGGAAGAGAAAGCCTATGTGGCCTTAAGTGTGCTTAACAGGTGAATTTTAAGTACCTTTTTCCTCCTCTGGAAGAAACAAAGAATTCAATTCTGTTTTTCCCCTAGCTTCCCATTATTTCCATGATTATTGTTTTATATTTTCTTCTGTTCTGTGCCTCAGTGTGTGCATTAATTTTAGCTGCTCGTTGCTCTTTCTTGTAAGCATACAATAGCATGAATAATTCTCAGCTGTGAGAGATGCAGTACAAGTAACACCCACCTTGCTGGCTCTGTTAGTGGTGTACTGTCGTCTGACAACTCAGTTCCCTGGGGTGCTGTGTAAGAAGTCCTTGAGACTCCAGGGTATCTCTTGGGACAAAGACAAACTAGTCTTTGGGCCATTTTGCCCGTGCAGGGTTTGTGGCGTGGCCTAGATTATTTTCAGGATTTTTCTTCCAGAGTTACATAGAGGGAGAACATTGTTTTTCAGGAAATTAGATGTTTCATGTTGACCCTCACCCCCCACAGAGGATCATAGGAATTGCTTAGACTCTGCAGGAAGCAAAGTTCTGCTGTGTAACATGAACAAGCAAACTCATGCTCTTTAAAGCTTCTCCTGGTGGTATTCATTGGCATTCTGAAGAGTGAAGATGTAAGCCTGTATTGAAAATACAGAGACTAAAATTCGGAACACAGCATTTTTCTTCTGTGGGTTTAGACCTTCTCTCACTCATAACCTAGCAGTTCCAACGACGTCAGTAGATTTTACCCTACAGGAAAAAATGCACAGAGATTTAGGGTTTGCACAGACTTCAGTCCTCTGTAGCTTTTGCGTTAGGGACCACAGTGATCTTTCTCCCTGTCAAAGCCAGGAGGAGTGCACATCACCCTTCAAATACATATTCTCCTAAAACAAATGTCGTTCTTCCTCTTGGAGGCCAGTGGGTACCAGTGGTTCTAAGCTTCCCTCTTCTGCTGCAATTTCTGTAGGTTTTCCTCTGTGAAAACTTCATCATTTCTAAGATCACCATTTCTCTCAGTCACTCACTATCTGTCTTTAAAAATAGCTTCACTTGTGCATCGCTCAATAAATGCTATTCTTATATTTTTCTATTTTTGGAGCTGGAATTTTAAACCTGTAAGATGACTCTGAGTGGTGGCCATTGCTAAGAACCAGTGAGCTCTGGGATCTGGGGAAATGGAGAGGGACTGGGGCGACTCCTCTCCGTTTGCTCTCCCTGCCTGACCGTGCAATCGGTGAGCTCTCTCGTGGCCCGAGAGCAGGCGTAGAATAGGTGTTAAAGGCTAAGCACCAGCACTGGAGCCATTCCAAACCACCTGAAAACGTTGATTTTTCAATGCATATATGGTTTTTTGTTAGCTTCCATTTTTTTCCTCAGCTTGGAACTGAAAACATGGCAGAAGGCAGTACCTAAATGTAAAGAGGACGGTGGGAGGGCTCAGGCTGCCTGTGTTTGGGGCACCCAGCTTGTCCCTGATGGCAGTGGGAGGCTTGTGTGCGGGCTGAAGACTAGACTGCAAAAGCCCTTTTGCGTGTGCGTGCGATGCTGGTTCGCGCAGGAGAGGTGCGAAGGAAGGGCGTGCACCTGCGTGCCTGTCTGCTGGTGCTCCTCCTCCCAGGCGTCGCGTCATTTAAAGTTTAAAATGGTTAATAATGTTTTCTATGTTATTTCAGTATAAATAAGGAAGTGCAGCATGCAGCCATCGTTACAGTCAGCCATTTTCAGTTCCCATTTTTTTCTGATCTGCCCTCGGACACAAGAACCCCTGTGAGCACATGCAGCTCAAAAGCGATCCATGGTCACTTCATAAGTCATATGAGTCATTCAGTTGACCAGATTTTACTGGAAGACACTGTTCTGATTTCGGTAACAGAAGTATACAAATAATGGAAGCCATACAGATTTGAAATGTTCGCTTTTTAATTCGATTAGCAGCAGGATCCATTTTTTGCTCTTACTTTCACACAATACTTTCAAGTAATTCTTTGCAGTTCCTTAGTTTTCACATTTCATTGCAAATTGGTTGCTGCAGCTCTAATATGATTACATTTGAAATCAGGGTGTTAGGCAATTGTAGTAGAGAAAATCATGACTGCAGACGCGGTGGTGAAGGGGAGGGTGGGGAGCAGAGCTGAAAGATAAGCTGCGCCACAGCTGCTGCAGCAAGACAACAGCTCAGTCACAGAAGAGCTGAAAATAATGGCTAGGAAAGATGTGTTCAGTGATTGAACCCCCCTCGCTGCTTGCGTGGTTTTAGAGCTAAAATAATCGACCCTCGTATGTGCAATGCTTTGGCACAGAATGGGCTGAGATTCACATGGTGGGTGCTTATCCTGCGCTGCGGGTACTAAGGAGCAGCTGCCCTTAGCACGGAGGCCAATGACCCTTCGTTTAGTCAAAGGTCCCAGGCAGGAGAAGGGGAAGTGAGGGCAGGAAAAGTGACCATGGCTGGACTTGAATGCGGTGAATTCAGCTGCTTTAGCATAACGCTTCCCTTGAGGGGAACTATGTAACGTCTTTGCCATGTGTTGGACTTCCCAGCAGCACCCAACTGCAGAAGATGAGATGCACTCCCTAGCTCCTACTGGCATTACTGGATTGCTAATTGCATGACTCCTTCACTTCATTTACTAGAGGGACAGAGATTTAAACTAAGAATCAGGGATTCAAACCCGGTGAATAAACCATCTGGTCTTTCCTTGGGAGACCGCCTGAATAATCAGTGATGTTAATCATGTGAACAGATGCTGAAGGATTAGATATTTTTGCTGCTGCAGTGTAAAGATTCCTTATTAGCATGGCAAAGTGGTTTTATAATGCTTTTATCAGCTCTCAGAATGATAAGAACTGTTCTGCCCAGCCACGGCGAGCGTACCTGCCTACAGGGGCGGTCTCAGTGTTGTGCCTGTTGAACACCCCCTTGACTTCTGCTTGTTTTAAAGTATGTGCATGGTTGTAGTGATGTTTCTCAGCTTCTGGTAATTCTGGGCTAACTTTACTGCAGTTGAGCTGAATGAAATCCTAGCTGTGTTTCTCTCTGTATGTGTTGTAATAGTCTCTTCTTCCCCCTTTGCTGTCGAGTCTCCTTGCGTATTGTGACCCCTGCCTCAGCTGCTGTACAGCCCATTTATTGCAGTTTCACAGCAGCAAACTGAGAAAATATGGCAAAACTCAGAAGGGGAAACCCCAGTTTATTTGACGAGTTTCTAACATATATTTAAGATCGAATATAGTTAAGAAAACCCAAGCTATCGGCATGCAGAAGATTCTTGTCAACAGAATAATTTGCCAGGTTCTGGTCATTTTTGGTAACAAAACCAGATCCATCAGCTTCTGACTAAACTGGCAATAATCAACAAATAGCACACGGGCTGAACGTGACTATATGGTGTCTTTCACAAGGATGGAAAGTACAATTTTTCTTACAGATGTTTTTATTTTGTTTTTAACATTTGACATGCATTTTCTTCATCAGTCTGGGTCCAGAAATCTCTCTGAAGAGGTTCAAATGAATGATGCGTCTGAAAAAGGCACTTGTACTTTGTAAAAGTCTTAATAATGTTCTCAAAGGAGTAGCCGCTGATAAGCAGGACCTACACAAACGAAGTATAGACCACTGTTTAAAGCTGCACTGGTTTTGTTTCCATTGATTGTGCAGCCCCTTCAGATCTATAGAATATCGGTGTTCATTAGCAGTTGCTGTCTGAAGTCAAACCGCCACAGTAGCCCAAACTTGGGATGCCAGAAGTCAAACCGCAGTCAGACTTGAGAACAAGAAAGTACAATACATAGAGAGGGATTTTGAAATGTTATTTTAGTGAACTTTCTGTAGCAGTGAAAATGATGTAACCATTTAAGGAGTTTGAGGTACAGTATGTCAGTTGCTGAAATGCTTAAAAATAAACCACAGTACGCTCCTTTTCACGGGCTGGGAAATGGCAGTGCAGAAAAGTGAAAAGCCTGGCCGGGGAGCACAGCAGCCTCTAGCGGGTCAGGACCGTGCCTCAGTGGTCCAGGGCTTAGCGCTGGTGTTAATCAGTAAGGCCTGCTGCTTTCTGGGCAGCGTTATGTCTTGTATAATAATTGCAGCCTGTTGTCATTTCTCTGCTTTTTGTCAACTGGGAGGGCTGCAAGAAATTGCTGTTTCTCTCACTAGGTGACAGTTTTCCTTACTTCTCACTAGGAGAGATGAGTTACCAGAAGTGCCCTACAGAGAGAACAGTACTTGCTGCTGGGAAGTTACACGATCAAGTGTCCAAGCCCAAAACCACAATGTACTATTTGCTTTAGACAGTCATGCGATAACGCGTTTCTTTCTGTTGTAAGCTGTTAAAAATAAAACAAGGATGCAGAAAATAAATGTTAGAACAGAAGGAGTGCTCTGACTTTCCACATAGCTAGACCAGCAGGGTGGCAGCCCTCTGAGCAAAGCAAAAATATAATGCAGGGAGTGATTTCTTTTTGCCCAGATTTAAAGAGATCATCACATAATTTCCCTACCTTTTCAAAATAAATTTTTAAATCAGCCCTGTTCAGAGTGTCATGCTGGATGCTGTGACTAGCAAGCGGTTATGCAAAACTGTATCTGCTTGGCTCATGTCTCCTGTTGACCACCTCACTTTTGGTCGGGTTGAAAGCAGAGCTTGCAGCGGGCACTGTGTCATTGGGCATGATCTGCAATTCCTGCAGGGCAGGGGCACCAGGTTCAGTCCAATTCAAGTGAAATGGGGTGGTTACGGGCAACTGATGATGAACCATGTCCTCATCCATATTATGACACGCTTTGTGTGACAGTTACCACCCTGGACAATTATCTACTGAAAGCACTGATTTCTTCAGCTAAAATTTGGTGATCCAAGAAGCCGCTGTGAGGAATTCTGCTATCTGTGTGCTGGAAATAGGGAATCAGAGATGGGAGTGGGAAGGGATGTAAAAGGTACATTTTTTCCAGGATTAAAACAGCTCCTCTTTGGTTATTATAAAATAAATTATACCTAGTGCTGGTTCCCAGTGAGACTGTAATACAGTGAATGTGTTGTCAGTAGTTTGAAATAGGAACGACTCTCACTATTTAGCTTCTGGCGCCAGCGTAGAACCTGTCTCCCCAGGATATCAACTGTAGGTGCTGTTCATTTTCTATAGTGGAATACACTTCCAGAAACACAGATTGCCTCCTCCTCGTGGGCTGTCCGAAGTGAGTGACTGGAAAGTATCTCTAGCTTCAAACCAGGCTCTTAAAGGGTTTCAAACTGTTTGAGCAGCTGGAAACTGCCACTTCTGCTCTGTGGGATGGAGCATGTCGGTCTCCACGGGGACAGGAATGACTATCTCTTATCGCCATAACTTAGATGTGACCCAGAGGGCGGATGCTGCAGCCCAGCAGGTGCAGGAGATTCCACGATGTGTTATCTCTAGCCACGGACTGTCCTGTTTCCAGGAACACTCTTCTGATGCAGCAGATAAGAGCCTGCCAGTTACTTCTCTTAAGTGAAGGAGTCAGCAAAAGTGTCTGCATCAAAATGGCTTTGTTATTGCATTAGTTTCTAAGAAGCATGGGAGGAAATATGTCATATCCTACTTTTTTACATGTTCTTGTTAGGTAGTTGTATCGTATTTGCCGTGTAGCTGATAAATTAAACATACTATGAAACAGTACATGAATAAATCAGTCCTGCAAATGTGGATAAGCAAACCTGCTGAATCCAGTGAGATGCTAGCAGGTGTGAAGACAGTCACTTTTTCTCAGGGCTGAAAGGATCAGCTGCCAACATTTCAATTTGTGCATGATTTGAATATTTTTTTAGAACAGGACAGATGGAAGGTACCTTACGGTGTACAGCAATAAGCATGCATTAGGAATTCCCCCGTAATCCAACCCAAATCAGCATAAATGTATAGAAAGATCCATTTCTCCATTATTCTTTGAAATAATTGGAAATGAAGAAGTTCTTCAAAATTTCTGTCATGAATTTCAAGCCCCCGTCTTTTCTGGTTAGCTCTAGGTCTGTGGCATCTTTCCAGGCTGGAGCTGAATGAACGCTCTGGGGCTCGTCAAGCAGGCAGGTGTGGCAACTAAGGGATAAGGGGCCTGGTCCAAAGGTAGTTTTTTCCGGTTGCCCTGGAACATTTCCATTGGACCAATGTAATTAAGGCCATTGTACCACCCTGCAATGTCCTGGGAAGGCTGAGGTCTTGCAGTATGTAACTAAAAGCGTTCAGCTCTTCACAACGGTACATTTTGCCCTGTGTTAGCCCCCGGCAAGCACTTTCACTGCTTTTGTCATTATCTGTAGCATCCTTCTGGGGACTATGGTGCAGGAAGGCATAAAATCAGAAAAAATGAAGAAACGCAATTTGCGAATGAGTTGGGATGCATGCAAATGAAGGGAAGGTCATTGTTTCCTTCCAAGCAGGCTGTGTCTGGGGTTTCTGGGATTGCGTGGTGGATGAGGCAGGTGATGTGCTGGTACGTGAGGACGTGTAGCTGTGGGCTTTATAACGCACTCAGAAAAATGCTAACAGGGGATTAGTGTTGCAAATTGGTGTTTAGGCTGCCTCAACTCTATTGTTGGTTATCACTTCTTATCCCCCTCTTCCACTCTCAGATTTAACTTCTGATATTCCCTCTGGAGCGCATCTCCTGGAGACAGAGTCTGTCTGTCGCTTTGGCCCCTGGTTGCTGTCCCCATCTGTGCTCAGCTCTGACACCAGGAGTTGGTCTTGTGCTGCCTCTGCGGCCCTGGAGAGCAGAAATCCATCTTGATTCTGGAAATATTGTACTCCTAGGCCAGTTCTTGCAGAGGATTCTTGCTGTCATATGGAGTAATGGGAAGGGCTGGAGAAACAGTCAGGGCTCTGAAGTACACAGCTGTGAGACTTGCCAAAACGCCTGGCTGCTCCGGAGGGGCAGGCTCAGCTGGGCTCTTGGTGGCTGGCAGATCCCGAGTGCCCAGACTTTCAACCCAAACCAGAGCTGCTAGAGGAGACGCTATGGTTGCTCCAGCCTTGACAATCCGCTGGTTCTGTGGAGGACAGCCACGGCCCCCAGATCCTGTTCGGGCCACGTACAAAAGCTGTGTGTGTTGCAAGCGGGCAGCAGACCACCCTTGGGAACCCACGATGGACAGCTTCCCGCCCCCACAGCATCACCCTGAACTCATCATTTCTGCTGGGCCAGAGGCATTCCGTGAGACAGCCTGAAACGCAAGTGCTTGTTTTCCTCTTGCGCTGGATGAGAGACTGACAATATCTAATTGTCAGTACTCTTCCCTTGAGAGAAGTGCAACAGCGTTGCTCCTCAGGGCATATTCCCCACTGCTGTATTTAGAACAGTTTGAAAAGACCAAATTTTAAAAATAATAATCTTTTCAAAAACTCCCCACCCACCAGCACTCCTCTGCCAAATTTCAGTTTGAATAAAATGAAAAAGGACAACTTTATACACTCTGATGAACGGGAGTTCAAAATGGAACCTGAACATCATAATTCTTGCAAATGTACGCTGATAATGGCAAGCAGTGGTGATGATGGCATTGTGCCCAGAGGGGCTCTTTGTTGTAGATGCTTGTAGTGTTGCTTCTTTTTGCACTTTATGTTAAAGGTGAAAGCATCTGCTTTCTTCAGTATTTAAGACTACTTTCCTCCTTCTCAGCTTATCGATGGAAATTTTAAATAGAGCTACCCATCAATAAGTCTGCAATATTGTTAAGTGCAAATCACTTGCACAGGGAGTTTGTCTGTTTTTCTGTTCGTGAGATTCCCGCTTTCTGCAGATGTTATTTCTTAGGGTTATTTGTGAACATTTGCCCCAAAAGACCAAGTAGACAGTAGTCAGACTTTTGCTGCTTATATTAAGTATTTGTGAAGGAAGGGTCACCTAAATATATGGCATCACCTCTGTTCCCGGATTTCATAGACCGTATTTGCCCTGTGTATGCATAACAAGTGTAAAGTGAATGATGATATCAAATAATTTTATTAGCTTACAAACACATGCTTTAGAAAATCAAAGGAGGCAGAAATGTCATAATTGAACATTTCTTTAAAAATTACATGAACTCTTTTGTGCCATTTTTCTCAAATGCTATGAATGGGGCTGGAAATTGGGTGGAATAAGAATGGCTCTGAATTTGTAAATGCGGGGGCAGATGTTGGATTGCACAGTACTTGCACTGATCAAATTTAGTGATGTGAATTTTGCAGCTTGGAGTCAGTTGTTTCTGTTCAAACTCCGCTGTGGGGCTGCCCAGGCAGTCATTTCCAAAAGTTGTAGAGTATGTTTGCGCCACTATGATTTGATGTCAAATAATAGGTATTTTGCCTAATCTCATGGCTAAACCATTATTGTAGATAAATTCTGATATCACTAAATCCTCTGCAGCACCAGTGAAATCTATGTAATTAAAGGCAGAATTTAATCTTTAGATTTTATAAGGGTGTAACAATTACCTTTTACCCATGCATATGAAATACTGCATCAGGCAAATCTATAATTAGTTAAAACTAAAACAAAGTGCATTTCTATTATTAACAATATTGCATAAAAGTCTCGGTGCCATAGCTAAAAAATCAAATCCAAGTAACAGTTCAGAGACAGTTGCTGCTATAAAACTATGACCTTAGTTACCGAATGTACGTACAAACAAATAAAATAACCAGACAGAGATAGTCCCTGAGGAGCAATCAAGATTTGCAAAATTTTGGGGGCATTTAGCCAACCTGTAAAGTTGATGGAATAAAAAATTTGCCTGTGTATGCCAGCTCATTAATCAGTGCCCTTTTTCACTAGCTGAAAGGCTGGTTTGTCGATATGCTTCTACTCCAGGCATCTGTTTTTGCATCCTTTCCAGTAAATATTGCTGACTCGAAGGCTCCACAGTTGGAAAGTGTTTTGCTGAAACATCACGGACAGCACTGCGTATCTCGCAGTGATAGCTCTGTGCAAGGCTGTAAGTCTGGTCTTGCCAGTTGTGTTCTTTAGGTATAGCTATCCTCTTGGATACCTATTGCTGCACGTTGGCTTAAAATATTGCTAGGCTATATTGTCAAATCTGGGACCCCTTGGATAACCGGTTCCAAATAAATTTCCTCAGTAATGTTAGAGGTCTTTGATGGTAAGCATTGCTTGTTCAGTGGCTCTCAAGTATGCCAAGTTAGTTCTCCATATTCCTGTGCTGATTCTTCTGCTTATCTTCTGCCTCTGGCCTTGGCACATCTCACTTGGGGTCCTGAGGATTATCTCAATGAGGGTTTGTGTCGGTCTCCATCATTCCAAGTCTTCCTGCAGTCAGCTGCAGTCATGCTCCAGTGATCAGCAGAAGCGGTCACTATTGAACCTAATGTGTTTTTTTCATCTACAGTATAAATTTTGCTTTGACAGCATACTCATCCCCAAAGCTTCTTAAAGCCCCCTTGAAACCTATATTAGAGGCTTAAACTTATTGTCCTCCTTTCACTTACTGGGATATGTACTGGTACATACTGGGGATGGTTCAGGGTGGAGTTTTCAAAAGTGACAACTCCTCCTTAGTGTCTGTGAGACACATAGGACGTGTTAAGCTTATTTTCCAGAGCTTTGTTCCCAGCTAGCACTGCCTACCACCCCTGAGGAGAGGGCTGCGTATCTTTTGGGCTAAGCCTCCTCAGCTGGGGGAGAACGGCAGCTCTGAGCCTCGGTTATTGGCCACGCAGCACCTCCGCCTGCAGCTGCGCCAAAGCTGAGTGCCCCGACATCCCTGTCCGGTGTCTGTCGGAGTCTGTCTTTGCGTAGCTATGTAACTGCTGATCTTATCCCATTTCAGCACACACCTACTCAAAGAATATTGCAGCTGGCTTACATAAGAACTAGACAAAACAGTGCCATTTGAAACTCGCTCACATTGTTAGCGCATGAAGAGAAGGATCCCTTTATTCACGTTCTGGTTCAGATGCGGTGTCATCACAATGAGGCACGGGCTGTAAAATAGACAAGTGGATGTTAGGAAACCAGCTCAGCAAAGACTTATTTAAAAGTTTGCAGAAGGTCTTCCCGTGTTCAGGTGCACAGGGGATGGTGTGGGGATGCACAGCATGAGGCTGCCCCTGGCTCTGCACCCCAGTCGCGGGGAGAGGGAGGGAAGAAGCAGAGTGAGGAATGGGGTGAGCGTGGACGCCCGCTGAGAGCCACAGAAAGGCACGGGGGTGTAGCTCTAGCCCTACATGAGCTCCCAGCAGCAGAGAGGTAACATGGCAGAAGAAAGCATACAACAGGTTGTTCTGTTTAGGTTTTTTTTTCTTTTTTACGTACAAGAACACTATTTCTCTGTGTTTTGGGGCAAATCCTATTGTTCTCTTTGCCCAACCCCTGGGACTACTCCTGGGAGAATAAAGGGCTTAGAAAGATTGTGAAAGTAGTGCCCACATCCTTGTAGCTAGTTACTAAGTCCTGTAGGCAAAGCTGGAGGAACCCAGGCTTTGTTCTGGAGCAAGAGCAAAGGGCCATCTTCTGCCCTTTACCCAGTGTTGTTTATTTCCCAAGTGCTAATCTGAATTAAACCTTTTCACAAGCTATTTTTGAAGCAAATCACCTCACCAAGCTTGGCTATGGGAGTCCTGTGAGCTAGGCTTTGAAACTGTGCATTGCTATAACAAAAGGTTAAAGTGTCATGCATAAAAATGACCCTTTGCCTTCAGAAAAAGGCCACACAAAGCAAACTACATTTTGTCCACCTAATAAGATACACATAGAGCTTACATCAATAAGCCTTTAATCGTATTTGTGTCTTTACAAACTGTGCTGCGACTTGTTTGGGCTGTGTAAACTCTTCAGAGCCCTGTCCCTGTATATTTGTGTGAAATGTCTTGCACACCTACAGAGCTGTATATAAAAAATAAATCCTAATCCTCATCAATAATCAAAGAAGGGAGCAGCTGCAGGCTGTACTTTGGCTGACCCTGGTCCAAGTCAGCTAAAGAAAAGAAAATAAAACCCCTGTATATGGCACTGTGAAGCTGGAGACAAGCGTCTCAGCTCCTATCTGAAATGACCCACGTACCTGCAGCGCTGCAAAAGCACGGAGGGTTTTCCTTCCCACGGGTATCAGGGTGTCGCACCATGCCCCCGGCTCCGCACAGGCTGGGACGGGCTGCGGCAGAGCTCCTGCGGGGGGGTCCGAGGCTGGGCGGACAGGCACCAGGGCTGTCTCTGGCTCCAGAGAGGATGAGGCAGGATAGCTCCGGGAGTGCACCTGCAGCCCAAGGCAGCTCCCAGGACACGAGTGTCACTTCTTCATTTGGGCATTGCTTTGTTGATGCCAAACTTCTGTGCAGCCATTCCCACGGGCTGCTCTGTGTGATACTGGAGTTCTTGGGAGGACTCAAGGTGTGAATTTGCTATACTTTGTCTTCACTGCCTGCCAGTCTTTGGCTCTTTTCGGTCCTCGCAGGGATAGTGGATATACACAATTTCACACGTTCCACCACAGCTGAGTTTTCCATACAAATCCCCACTTTACAGCTCTCCTGTGCTCTCGAAGATGAGAAATGATGTTCTTGCCAGTTTAACCCATGTAAACTTCATCATAATCTGAGTTTGGGAGAGAATTAATAAATCCCAGTGCACGTTTCCTGGGAAGGAATTCTGGTCTGTTTTCAAGGCAATGATGCAATCTCACTGATGGAGTGAGAATAGCTTTTCCTTCAGTCCACACCTTGGATTGCACATTAGTTACGTAGGACAAGTGAAGTATTCCCAGGAACACCGACAGAAGGGCAGTAATTTTCTTTCTCTCCTTTTCCCACCATTCTTGAATCTTCCCTGCTCTCCCTTTCAGCTTTTAAAGCAGCATGTGCTGCTTTATTTTAGAAGTTAAATCCCTCCATCAGACCTCTTCTGCTGGCTACGCGCCTGCCTGCCCCCCGCCTGCTGCCCCACAAGCGCTGCTGCCGCCAGGCCAGCGTGGGAAGCACCGAGCGCCACCGGGACATGGCTGCCTGAGAAGTGAGGTGAACTCCTAGTTCTTTTATTTTACAAACTTTGCTTTGTCTCTAAACAAGTGTGCAGTCAACATCTATCCTGCAGAACAGCCTTTCTGGCAAGGAGTAGTTACACTTGTAGAGAGTTTCAAAGCTTACCAAGTTTTCTTTCCCCCTCTCTTTGACATATCTTTCTCAGTGCCTTTGTTTTCCTTTTTCCCTAGATGGGAGGTAATTCAACATTGATCTCTTAAGATTACATCCAAAATGCCACAGCTTTTTCAGGATCTATGGGCAATCCATTTTCAGATAAACGGATTTATTTTTTTTTAAATGGAAATATTTGTTTTGCTGGAGCTGCTTCTCAAAGATTTAAGGCAGGGGTTACATGAGAAAGTTAGGTAACTTATAGTCACTTTGGTTAGAGAAGCCGTTCACCAGTAGCAGCATTTTGTACTATTTGGTTTGGTTGTTTTGGGTTTTTTTTTTTTGTGGTCTGAACTTGCTTGTTAAACTCCTGTAATTCACTATTAATGCTAGAAAACTATTTCATAAGTACATAAGCACTATGTGACATCTTTTCCTGTATGCTGTGGGTTGTTATTAGTGTCTTGGTTGGATGGCTTTTTTCTCTTTACTGTTTCTTAGTCTGACCTGTGGACTGGCTTGCACTTTGGGATAATTCTGAGTCGCAGTTTTAGAACATGGAATTCAATTATGTGTCTTGTTGGTTTGGCTTATTTCTTTGTTATGAAGCAATTAGTACCTCACTCATGCTGTCTACATTGTCCATAAAGTAAGAACCTATATCGAACATACAATTTAGGTACTTTGAAATCAATATTCATCCACTGGTCTGTCCCTGCTGCCAGTGGTTTTAAATTGCTGTTTGCTACCTGAAACCCCACTGGGTTTTTCTTGCTCTGTTGCTTTTGGTATGTAAGTAATGTCCCAGGGCTGCAGGTGGTCAGTGACAGACAGCACAAGGCCAAGTCTAGCAGAAGACTTCTTTGGCCCCAGGACAGTCTTCAAATCTGCACCGCCGTTTTTCTGGAGAGGCAAAGGCCATATGGCCAATTTACTCATAGAGAGGCAAGGAGACAGACTCCTGTTATGCAGAGTTCACTTTATCTGGGAAATACTGGAATTTTGTGAAAATAAGTGGAAAATAAGGAATTCACAGTTGAAACTGATTTGGAAATGAAACAGTATTGTTTATTTTGTATAAAGTGCTGCCTGCAGCATTGTTTGAAGCAGAGTTTTCTGGGCCTAGCTTAAATCAGCTCATAGGTCTAATCAGAACGGACCCTAAGGCACAAATTCTGCTTTTAAATCAAACCTTTCAGTGGTTTAACTGAACTGGTACAAGTTTGTGTGTAGATGAATTAGAAGTAAAAGTACAAGACAGGATGTCTACTGCTGCCATATGCATGCTGTCACTGGTAGTTTAGATTGTGTGAGAATAGATTTTTTAAAAGCATGTCTGATTTTTACTTTCAACCCTTGTATATATAGCAATGGATATATTCCCTTTATTTATTATTATATCTATTTCCCTTTACATGCCTATCTAAGCTAATAATCTTGCGAGAAAAAATAAAAGGCCTTTGGGCGAAGTAACCGATCTGTACAGCCAGCGTGCCTTGGAGAGGCCACTGGGTTGCACCCCAGAGCTCATTAGAGTCCAAGTAGGAAGAAATGAATTGAAATGGAACATACATTCCAAAATTCTGAGAAAGGAGAGTCATTTAGCCTGAGTTATGGGGACAGCTTCATCTGGTGGGTGAGTGCTAATGAAAATGCTCACAGCATATAGTTCTACTGGGAAGAAATTCATGTTGTCTGTGCCCTTTCTGTCATTGCATTGCTTGATTAGGCTAGTGAATAAGTGTATTTTGTTGGTGTTGGAGCTCATGAAAACCATAACTGAATGATTTGCTAGAAGTAGGTTTCAAAGAGAGTAGAATTACAATTAGGGTGACAATGGGACTTTGAATCTCACATTGTGTGTCTCACTTTGGATAGGTCCCTGGGAATGCATAATGTAAAATGTATGAGTGAGAGCTCACTAAATAATCACATTGATTTGCCCAACCTCTAAAAGCTGAAATCTGCAAATCTAATTTCCTGTAGAGGCTTCACTATTGTTTACAGCTGTACTGTAAAGCATATAGGGATGTACAACAGGAGAGTCATCTGGCCTTAAACGCAGTTGATTGTTGGGCTCAGGAGTGTAATAAAACTGTCAGGCAAACTCTGCCATTGCACACGGAGTTATCTATACTTGTGACAGGAGCTTGTCAGTGATTTCCAGTAAAAACTCCTGGAGGCCTAATAATTGTAAAAATGCTGAAAGAGAATTTTCACCCTCATTAAGAGTCAGAAATGGGTTGTATATTAGTGAGCTACAGTCAGACTACACACACTTGAACTGCACAGAGCTGCCCCTCTGCTGTGCATGCTGCTTGCCTTGCCATCCCATCCTATCCCTCTGCAGTGCACGATCCACCCTTGGCACCACCATCTCACTGCTCTTTCAGCCAGGAGGGTGTACCAGGAGCCGTAGGTGTCTTTATTTCAGCGAGCAGAGGTGGGAGCTGTAAGGAGTGCCTGGGGCCGCAGTGCTGCCGTTCCTTCGGGAGCTCTCAGCTGAAGGTGCCCCAGAGGACGGGGCAGAGCGCTGGCTGTGCAGGCGTGGGCAGCATCTCTCTCTTCTGCAGCACGTGCAATGCCCCACACTCAAGACTGCCAGTGTTGCTTCCGAGTTCAGAGCAGGATCTCCCCAGCTCCCTCAGGTACCTGGGAGGTGGGTGGTGGGTGCGCCCAGGGGGACAACTCCCTTTGGGCAGAGGAAGGTGGTGACTCCAGCTCCCCACATCTCGGACAAGCGCTGTCTCTACTGAGCTAAGGAAGGGAAGGGAAAGACACTGCCCCTGGCAGGGTTGGGAGAAAGGGCTGGTGTCGTCGTTACAGTACTGACCTGCAGGCAAGAACGTGGGCAGTGGGCACTGTGTCTTTGCAGTCCAGAATGAAGCATGCAACATTATTAGGGTCAAATATATGTCTGTCTTCTTGGCATTTACTGTAGGCTACTGTAGACGGTTGGGTTCCCTGCACTCTCATGCTTCCTTGGTGTCTGTGTCTCTGGAGGCATTGTACAGGGAGCTGTACTCAGGGCTGCAGCTTCTGCAGGATGGTTGAGCTCTTAAGTCAGCATTACAGTGGTCTCTTGTGGATCTAATCCCTGGGAGACTCAGTCTTGTTTGCAGAAGTGATTTAAATGATCAAGTGCCTAAGAGTACTCCAAACCACCGGTAGAAATACTTCTTGCCCTGAGCCCTTATGAGTACTTTTCATCAGGAGAGAGGAAAGAGTATTCCCTATGCTGTAGAGCTTAGTCCCAGCTAAGTGGACAACAGGTATTCAAGAGATCAGAGAGGGGAATCTGAATTTATTTTATTTTATTTGTATTTATTTTCTTTTTGTCTACAGCTGTGTGCCTCTCAAAATTTTAAGGGCATTATTTAGAAAGATATCAGTGGTAGAAGTACCAGTACTGTAACAGTTATTGCTGTTTTCACATGTTTCTTGATTAATCATCAAAACTCCCTTCGTACTATTCACTCAGCCTCTGAAAATAAGGTTTCAGGCTTGACCAAAGAGCTTACAAAGGAAGCAAATGTCTTCAAAAGAGACTGAGCCCCGGAAGTGTCAGCTGTGATTCATTAGTGTCGTAGAGACACAAAATGAGCTGATGAGGACAGGGAAAGTTTCCATAACAGCAACAGTACTAAAACGAGACTGGTAGAGTTGTCATCATTGTTTGAAACAGACAGAACCCCTAAGCAGATCACTATTATTTTCTAGACTCATTGCGGTGCTCGAGGCATTGTGCGACTCACAAAGCCCCTCAGCCACCTCTTTCCCTTCAATTTCTCCATCACTGTGGAATTTAAATAGCTTGTTCTTCTCAGACAATAGATTTGTCTTTCTTCCACCAATACTGTATTTATTATAAATGACATTTCTGCTTAAAGAGAGAGGTCTTGATTCAAAAAGGGCAGCAGTCAAGTTTTCTTTACTAGACAAAATAGAATTCATTTTAAAGGATTAAACCAAGTAGATTTCAGATATTTGCGTAACAGCCAGACTTGCATTCAGAGGAAATGCAGTAATTTCAGGAATAAATGAGTTTAAATTTAATCACTGCTCATCTATCTATCTATCTATCTATCCTAATTGCAAAGGATTTTCTAAACACAGTAGAATGGCCACAGCCTTTATGACTAGCTTTAGCTGCAGGAGCAAGGCACAAAGTTTAGTGGTGGGCTGATAAAAGACTATACTTCTCAGTCTGGAAGTGTTAATCTTACTTGAGATACAGAGGCAAGTCCTGCTGGGAGCTACTCAAAGGTTTTTTTAAGTGCTAATTACTTATATTCTCTTGATGTTCTTTCCAGCAAGGAAACAGGTTTTTTGTTGAGGTGGGCATTGTGTTGAATTGAGTTAAACTCAAGATAATATTTCAATATCTGTCTTCTTACGTGTGTTGGCTAATGCCCAGGGATGGAGAACTGGCAGTATGTGCTTTACAGCCAGCAGTCTGTGGTTTACGCCCCATCAGCCGCAGATCACCCACGTTTCTGTTTGAGGCAAGCCTCAGCAAATTCAGGCTTGCAGAATTTCTTTGTATGGTTTGCAGTTCCAACCTGCCAAGTCCCGTTTGGGTGTTCAGGCTCATGCAAACTAGGAAGTGCCCAATTGATGTCAAAAGGAAACACAAATAATTCATTTGGAATCTGATCCAAAGTTTACTGAAGCTGGTACTAGAGTCTCATGACTTCAAACAAGCGTTTTGGTCCGACATGTCTTCTGCAGTGTAACCGATGACATCCACCGCCCCTGCGTGCCTGTCTCAATGCATTTCCCTCACCTAAGACAAGCAGGAAAGATCTTCCCAAGGCAATCTCCTGAGCTCTGAAGGACTGCAGTAGAGTTTCCTTTTTCCACGAATTTCGTGGTGGCCAGCATCCTAGAGGAACACGCCAGAAACAACCTGTTAAAACACAGGCTGAGGGCACCTGAACACAGGGCAAGATGGAAGAGTGAGTTGAGAGCAAAGTCGCCAGGACTGATAGCAAAACGCTACCTAGACCCAGGGCAAACATACCGGGAACTGACACTTTTGCTGGCAAGCGCAGGGTGAGGGTGCTGGCTTGAGCTCTTCAACTGGAGCTGGGGCAATTGGTGAGTGTGACAATGTGGAGCAGCATTTGAAGAGGGGCTTAATGCTGCTCCAAGGTGGCAGGAGTAAAGGTTTAGGTACTTCTGCTGAACTCCCTATTTCTCAAGGCTTTTACTTGTAGGCATGCTTGTTGGTGAGGGCAGCGAGTTGGCTCCTGGTGGGTTAGTTTGGGAGAGGTGAGTGTCCATCCTACTCTGCTCTGGCGCGCGGGGCTGTGGTTGAGTGCTGCAGTCTGGTCCTGTATGAAACACCCTGTGCTTTAGGTCTGTGGTGCAGTCACTTGAGCAATCCTAGCTATGTGCGCCTTGTCATGTGGCACTATAAAGTAGGAACACATTTCCCTACAGTTAACATTCTCCTGCAACATCAAAACCAAGCTAGGTCTGCTGCTAGAGTTCGGTGTTTTCAGGCTCCCTGATGCTGAGGGGCAATTCTTCGGGGCAAATTCATTAGATGAGGAAAAGGGTTTTGTCTCCAGCAATATTTCCAAGACATTGTTCATGTGTTTAGCATACTGCCAGGATACACAGGAACACCTGTAATAGATATCAAATGGGAGGAGCCTTTGTCTCTAACCAAAATTATTCTTTTTGTACCTGCATGTTTACTTTTGAGAGACTGATCATGCTGCACTGGAGAAGAGATCTGAGTGAAACTGTGTATATTGATTTGCTCCTTGCAGTTTAAAATTACAGGTGAATTCGCCTAAATATGATTAGAAGAGAGGAGTGAATATGTCTATATAGTCTTTGTCAGTTGAATATGAAGCGTTAATGTTTGTTGGCTTGCTTCTCTCTGATCTGCAAAGAAGGAGGTTAGGAAATATCTTTGGTCTCATCTTTCCTGTTATGATAAATAACTGATCTGTGGTCAGAGCTGTAAAGTTCATAACCTACCCAGAAAAAACTTAGGAACAAACCACTGCTGCTGCAACGTTATGTAAAGTGGAAAACCTATTTTCCTGGGGAGGAGTGCTGCTTAAAGATGATTTCACAAAAGAGGAAGCCCTTGCTGTTTATCCTGCTTGATCCAAATGTGCAACATTTCCTGTGGCCAGATCTGCAGTAAAATCAAAGGGGGGAGCCATTTTCTGCGGTCTATTGCTTCCTATGGCGTACCCATATGAGAGAGGAAGAAAATTACCCTTTGTTATAAAACTACCCCTAACCTTCCTTATCTGATCAATCAATAAAAAACAATGATGCATTGGTAATAACCCCACAATGTACAACTGATAATCAGGTTTCACATCTGTCTGGCAGAACCACTGTCTATTTTAAGGTGTCAGAGAGCAGTTTTACGTATTCTGCAAGATGGAATTTATCCTGAAGACTTTGCAAACACAGAGGGTAGACAGCTGATAAAACAAACCTTCGCTTGCAGGAGGTCATCGAGTGTTTGATTGTGCAAAATAGCTAGATCTTGTGTTTTAGAAAATCAACATGGCAATCTAGAAATTAAGATCCTTGTTAATAATCAACGTTACAACCAAATTTTGCAATCCTGACACGGCATAATCACTATTGAACTTGGGAATTTTGCATGTTCAGGTACTGTATTGTCTTAATTTCTGTGTGTTTCAATTATCCTGGAAGGTGCTTAGAGACTCGTAGATGGCGTTATAAACTCAGAGTATGGGCAGAAGGACAGACAGCCAGACTTCAGCCCCTCCGTCAAATGCAGACAGGCACAAATGCCAGCAAGACACTGGCAGAAGTTGTGTCATTCGAGGCCAAAGGTTGGTGCATTGGCTAACACCCACAGCGTTCACATTCCTTGCCCAGACCACTGGAGGGACTTCATTTAGCCGGGCACAAATATTTGCCAGGTACTTACAGAAAGTCTGTGACACATGAAGAAGGCTATATACAGTTTTTCAGGAGTGCATGTAGTGCTACCACACACACACAATTATAAGAAGAGAGAATTATTTAGGTTACAAAGTAAATGCAGAGCAGATAGCAAATGCCATAATAAAGATTACCTGCACGACTTTGTTTCAAGTCCTTAAAGTATCAGAATAAAACTAGAGTCTTTATTTGCACCCTGCGCATTTTATCTGTGATGGCTCCTACCTGGGCTAAGCAGCATTCAGTAAATCTCGGAAATGCAGAGTGCTCTCCAAACGGACTTGTTGGAATACCTCTACAGATTTTACCAAGGAAATAAGCTGTGCCCAGTGCACTAGAGAGTTGGCTTTCCCCTCTGTTCAGGACTGAAGTTGTAGTCTGGTGAGGAGGAGTTTCTGTGAAAGGTCTCTGTCTGTGCACAGGTACCCACAGCCATGCGCCGGGAATGCAGTTCTTCCCCTTTCCTTAAGCACTGAGGTAACTGTGCCTCCCGCATCCTGGTGACTGGCACCCCCTAAATACTGAAATGATTGATGAAATCAGTTGCCAGCTGGAGTTCGGGGTGGGTAATGCAGGAGGCAGAGGCAGGATTCCTGGATTCCACTTGTATCTGACTCAACGAGTGACCTTCAGCATCAGCTGGAAGTCAAATCAGGGCATGCTCTGATCTGTCACAGAAGGCAGTTATAGGATTAATGAATGTTTGTCAAAGCTAGTTTAGTCGATAGCGCAAAACACAGGCACAAGTAACTGGGGTGTTGGGTCTTATTTTATTGGGGATGGGCTGGCAGAATTAATGAGGATGCTGCAGTGCAAGGCAATGCTATTGTTATTCTGCTGAGACTCTGCGTAACTCCTCAGTACAGGGCTTGCGATAGTGTTTTCTGCCCTCCCTTTCACTTAATTGGCCACCACCATCCATAGTTGCCTGAATTAATTCATTGAACCCACATACCATTTCAGCTGCGTCCTCCAGAGCTCCCCTCTCTCTGCACTGGGGCTGCATCCCTGCTCCACCTCTCACACAGCAAAGGATGGACCCAAATAATCTAAGGACAGAAACATATGCACACGCACCAGCTACTTTGCACCAAGTCCGATTCTTTTGGGATAGGTTGGATTTACTTTTCATGCTCTGAACAGCTTACAGGACTTGCACCACATTTCTAACTTTTCCCTGAGGCATCAGACTAACTGCCGCTGTGCAGAACAATGGGGTAATCAATGCAGGCACAGTGGGGCTGTCTAATTCGCCTGGAATTGGGACAAAATGCATGGCAAGAATTGGGCCAAAAATGCACATTCCCAGAGCGAGCATCTAGAACGAGCCATCAGTCTGATTCTCTGGGAGAGAATCCCAGCACAGGGAGCTGCACCCCTGCAGCAGCAGGGGAAGGCAGCAGGGCTCTTTCCTCCCTGCATCCGCCACAGTCCTGAGGAGGAAAAATAGAAGAAAATGCTCTTTATCGGATACTGCCTGCTCAGTGGTAGTGGGAAGCACCTAATAGACAAAACTTAGTAATGAAATGTGTGTGCAGAGCATCCCACAGTTGGCTTGCGCGTGTCACTGGATCCTAAAATCCAGATGCCAGCTTCCTGCCCAGAAATCAGTATTCTCATTCCGAAAATATCAAAATGCTGAAAGCAAGTGTGCCAAATCTGAGACAACTTAAATGTGGATATGTTTTACAAATTATCAAAGAAAAAAACATTTGTGTTTCATTTAGATATTGACCCTTTGTATTTTAAAATATTTCTTGTATAACTTTTTTTTTCCCCTTGGTAAAATGTTTTCAAATGAAAATGAAACACTTAATTCCAAAAATGTTAACGTGGAAGTTTTGAAATATTAAAACATTGAACTATGTTAGGAGTCATGAAAAACGATTAAAGTACTCCTATAACCAAAACTAGTCCAGAACTTAATCCAGTGTCCATAGGAATGGCAGTAAACCCGAGCTGCTTCTGCGGGCTGTTTCCCTGTCTTTCTCCCTCACTCCTTTTGCTGAAAAGGAGTTCACCAAGATGGTTTTGTGTTACCTATTTTACAGTAGTTAAGTCATCAGTTGGAAGTTAGTCAGAGATTAGGAAACATTATGAAGTTATCAAAAAAACTGGCATTTTAGGATGAAATCAGTTAATCTTTAGCCTCACAGGATGGAAAGAGGAAATGTAGTTGCAACACTGAACTGAGCTTTACAGTCATTATCACTTAGAAAGCCCTTCAGATAATTCTATAATTAGCATGGGACGTATAACAGAGGGAAAAATACCTGACACGAGAGGAACTTGGTGAATGTTTTCATTCACGAATGGGATTTAGCTGGCACGCCGGCGCAGCCTCTGAGACAAAGCTCCTTGGATAAAGGAGTGGTAGTTTACAGTATGTGAGGGCCGCGGGCGCCTGTCCCCGGCTGCGTGGCACGGCCCAGACCCTGCGCGTGCTCGGCGCCGAGCGGCACACGCGGTCCCGCAGGAGCAAGCCATGGCCACCCAGTGATGAGCAAGTGCTGGCTCCGGTCAGGCCACTGACTGCATCCGCCTGGCGCTCGATATACCTTTCAGCACAATTACTGCTGCAGTCAGATCACTGTATTAAAACCAACTCGATTTATCACGCATGTTGATGTTTATAGAGTACCTGTCATCACTCACTTAAATGGATAAGAATATGGATAGAGATTAATTCCTGCTCTGTATTTTGTCTTTAAATGTAAACAGTGTTTTTAACTACTAATTCCTGAAGTGTGACACTGTGTAAAAGATCTACCTAAATCTTAACAATGGTTACGGGTGCTTAGTTCAGGATTGATTTTCTCCAATGTTATTTATACAATGAACAGAGTGTTTCAGTGATTTCACCTCTGCCGAGGAATCTCAGTTAAGTTTTAAGTGCTCAAAATTCAGGTTCTAATGCTGAATTGTGTGAATACAAGGTGACAAAAGAAAAGATGGGTTGGTGATCCTTTTAGCAAGGTTAAGACAACCACGTTGTATTTATTCTGCCATTTAAGAGCAGTTCAGAAATTGCCTGCCTATGGTTTTTGAGTGGAAAACTGCTGTGGGAAAATTTCTGTCTTTATAGGAAATGTATTTTTTATTGGTGGAAAAGAAAAGAGACAATCTATAAATGGAAAGTAATTATTTTGTCTAAGGGATGATAATCATAATATGACCTTGGGCTAAGGGACATGCTGATGGATATGGGTTGAAGACTGAGGAGCTCTGGGAAGGGGGCAGTTTGGTGGCACCACCATGTGCAGTGGATGATACATGGAGTTGTATCGTACCAGTGCAGAGGCCCCTATTTCCGGAGTTGGGAGGCACGATAAGAACGTGTATAAATGTCCAGTTCAGACTCCAGATAGTTGCACTAAAGGCACATATCTGGGATTCAGAGCTGCAGTTTTAATTGGGCAGCCAGAGAGCTAGAACCACCCTCCTGAGCTGAGTCTGCGCAAAGCCTCTGCTTTCCATCTCCTGTAGGCTGTCTTGGTGGGAAAACTCTGCAGGTCCAGTCTCCAGCTTTTGCAGGCAACTGTATCTTTTGATCCTACTCACGTCAGAGATGAGCTTTTTCTTCCCCCTTTTTCATCCTAGAATCCTGTTCTGGCGCTTATCCTCTCATGACCAGAAGCTTTCCATCAGTTTCTAACCCAAATATTTTCATGGATATTTTATATACCTGTTTTTCTTTAGTTGTCTTTTAGTTTCAACAGCTCTCATAGTATCTCCCCCCAAAGTACTTACAGGGGGAAAAAAAAAAAAAAGGGCCAAACTCTGCTCAGAAAAAGAGATTGTGATTCAAAATCAGGCCGTTTTCTCCTCCTCACGACCCAAGCCTCAATCCTTTTGGAAAGTGCTCTCAGCTCTGCTTGCCGCATCCTCTCCTGCTCCCCGGCAGAAGGGGGGTGCAGGTTGGTGGAGGAGGTGATGCGGAGGGGGCGTTCTCACATAGTCTCCTCTTTGGTGAGTTAGATCCATAAATTCCAACCAGAAAATGCCCACTGCATGCCACTATGACCGCAATCGCTCCAGCTAGAATGCTTCACGTGCTGCCAGAGCTATCGGCTGAGAGGCAATCCTCTGTGCTGCTGCCTCAGCCGTCCTTCCAGAGCAGTGTATGCTCTCATTTAAACGCAGACGAGGCGTTTCAAACATAACAGAAAACAGATGTTGTGTATTCATTTTATAATTGCACAGCTGAAAAGAGGTTACAAAGTGGCCAGATAGCACTAAGCAGCAACCGCGGGAAAGTTTTCTGTGAAATCCCTGGGGACCAGGTTGGAGGCAGCCATTCGGATTTAGGTGTTTGGGAGAGGTTACCCCACGTTTTGACTCACCTGTGAATCTCTTGAGTGATCTGTGATGCCCCTACGAGTTGTGACTTGGCTGTCCCAGTCAGCTGCACCGGCCTCACAAGGCTTTACTCAGGATGGTGGCTGGTACAGCACCACAGCCGCTGAGCGGGCATCGCCTGGTACCTGCGAGGGCTGAGCGGGCATCGCCTGGTACCCACGAGGGCTGAGCGGGCATCGCCTGGTACCCGCGAGGGCTGAGCGGGCATTGCCTGGTACCCGCGAGGGCTGAGCGGGCATCGCCTGGTACCCGCGAGGGCTGAGCGGGCATCGCCTGGTACCCGCGAGGGCTGAGTGGGCATCGCCTGGTACCCGCGGCGGCTGAGCGGGCATCGCCCAGTACCCGCGGCGGCTGAGCGGGCATTGCTGGTCACATCTAGCCTTTATATTTGTGTTTGCAATTCATGCATTCACTGTACTCGTGGGCCAAATTCTGTAAACAGACAAACGGCTGCGGCACTTAGATCTGCGTTTGAATGTGTGTGACTGCGCTGCCAAAATAATAGTTTGTCACTGTTAGGGACTGCTGACAGTATCATTAGTAATCTAACATTATTGGGTAAAGAGAATTTTTGATTACAAGATTTTTGTTCTCCCAAAGATTAGAATTTCAAGAATAGAAATAGTTATTCAGCATTTGATATCCAGCCAGACCAGTTGAATTTTCACTAAAAGAAGTAAATCCAGCTAACGCTAGGCAGGGACACTTTGTAAACTTCGCCAGATAACTCAAAACCTTGACCAGTCTCAAAGTGCAGATAATTTATGATTTGAAACCTCATGCTATCACCACAGGACCCAGGGAAGAAGTTCAAGGGATACAACATATTTCTTGTTAGAAGCAATATAAAATGACTCCCTCTGCTGATGACGTTCTGACGTTTGTTACCCATCCAGATAATTCCATGAAATCTTTGCTTAAACTTGTTGACAAAGTTGCTTCAGTATCTTCCTGTAATACTAATTGGACAAAGTCAGGGCTTATGCTAATGAATGGTCTTTGTTCACTGCTAGTAATTAACTATTTAATTCTTAACTGGAAGCCTTGGGGTTTTGCACCCTCAAGGTATACGCTCAGCGCGACTGCTAAATTTAAAGGTTGGAATCGCCAGAATTATCAGGGAAGTGTCAGCAGATTGATTTCCTTTAAATTTATCTTGGTGGGGGAGAGACTGGCAACTGGTAAGATTATGATTGTTCCAAAAAACAATTATGTATTGAACATGCTGCCAGTTGCTGTAAATCCCGAAACTTTTCGAGAGATGGCTCCATTATTAGCAATGTTTTTGTGGAAAAATGAGAACCACAACATTGGCATTAGGAAAATCCTGGAAATCGATAAAAGCAAGCTTTTGTTTGGAGGCAGAGTATCGTTTTGGTTCTCACCTCCTGAAACTGAAAGAGGCCCTGTGTGGTTTTACCCAGAGGAAGCTCAAGCCCAGCCTTGTTTATTAAAAATTTGAGCTACAGTGTTATCTCCCCTGAAGAATCAGGTTCCAGGCTGGCATGATTCAGCCCCACCGGAGCCAAAGGGCTTGCTACTGGCCTGGTGAGTGTAGCTCTGGTTGTGATGACGCAGGCAGGGAGTGAATCTGCCCCATTCTTCCAGAGTTTTGCATCCATAAGGATGTAACGTGTATAAAACACATCTGGATGGCAGTGCAGCCTGGGCTGCCGGCAGCACTGGAAGCAGAGCTGGATCCTGAAGGCATCCTGTGGACACAGAGTGGGGATCGAGCAATGGGCAGAGACCAGCTCTGGGTTTTGCATCTCTCCCTGCTCTGCTCCTCTGCTGCCAAGAAGCCCCTCTTCCTGCCTGGGCGAGCTGCAGAAATGCTTTCTAGAAAGCTATTTCGGGGGACGTTCAGTAATAGTAATTAGAGAGAAATGGATTACGCTCTGAGATCATGTGAACTGCATTCCCAGTCCCTGAAAGTGCCCGTGATACCATAACAGTGTGAGGCTGACGAGAAGCGTGTGAGAAGTCTCTGCAGTATTCTGCATTTTTGCATTACGTCATGTGCACCGTATCTGAGCTTGTCCCCCCCAGGTGAAAATTGTCTTTTACTTCCAAGTGTATAAGAATGCTCAGAACGTAGGCAAATGAAGAGCAATAAATATACTACCAAGCCTGTTAGAAACGTGGGGAAAAAAAAATCTAAAATAGCGGTAGTTATTCTATAAAATTCTCGGCATCTCTGAGATGGCCTCGCGCTTTTGTTGTGCTGGAATGACCTGGATCTCTTGCTTCTGGGTGTGTCTCTCAGGGTAACCTGGTTTTCTTGAAACCAGCTCCAGATCAGAGAAAAATCCTGACTCCGTTGAAGTGAATGGGAATTATGCTACACACAGAATCTTATCCCCAGATTTTCAAACATGAGGAGATGAAAATTTGGCTCTTAACTATCTCTTGGGATTCTTGAATTAGTGGTTCAACTTCCAAAAGCTCTGACACCCACTGATTTCAATAGGAGCTGCTGGAGCTCTGTGAAAAAAGGTTGTTCATTTCCAACACTAAATATGGATGGTGGAATCTTAAAATTAGGCTCCTATTTTTAAAAATCTTGGCCCAAATCTTTATTAATACCACACTACCATGTGTCCTGCATCTATTAGCAAACATAACAGCATTCAGACCCACATCTGCTGTATTCTCTAAACGTGGGAAACAAAAATGGTCTTTTAATCAGATTTAGATGGAAAAGCTCTCTCTGAAATAATGATAGTCAGTTATGGATAGTCCATAATTTGCTATTAGTTAAAATATTCCCAAACAGCACAGAGGACAAGTGGTACGTGTATATCCTGTTCCCAGAGAGCTCTGGTAATTGGGAGTAATTTCAGCAATTTCCAATTTTAGAGGAAGTAACTGATCCCAAGATGTTACCTAAAGTAATTCTTACTGACAGTATTATAGGCTTGAAACATTTTCTGCAATGCCAATACCACAAACTAGCTGTGCAATTACAAATGTATTTGTCACTTCTGTATTTATGTTATTAACACTGGTAGTTTAAAAAAATGTGTTGTTTAGGACAGTCTCTGCCTTGGTCCAAAAAAAAAAA
>VXBO01011777.1:156772-208916 GCA_013400135.1 Rhinoptilus africanus | reverse complement strand
AAAAAAGAGGGTTTGATATGTTATTAAAATCAGCATTAAGCCAGATCTGCTCTGATAGAATCTGGCCAGAATGAAGCAGCTAAACAGCAGCTGGCTCCGATCTGAATTTGAATGGGAAACCTCGGGGTGTCATGTAAACGCAGGGGTATTACTAGTCCTGTGGTATTACTAGTCCTGTAGGTGGCTGGAGTCAATAGCCTTGCATTGCTTTTAGATTGTGTTGGGCTGTTGAGAGCACTGACTGTGTTTTTAATAAAAATTGTATGGGACATTTTGCAGAAGAATCAGTCCAGATGTTTTATCTGGATTTCAATTTGTCTATCCTCTGCTTATCTCTCTGGAAACAGCAAGAGTTAGGGTTGCAAAAGATTTTTCCATTGCAATCCTTGCTTTTAGCAGGCTCCTAATTTCCTGAACTGTGTACTTCTGTTTGCTGAAACTTCTTGAGTTTGGCTTCTGTTGTGCAGCGAGGTATGGCACTCGCGGTGCTGTGGTTGAGCAAGATCTCTCCAGCCACTTTTCGGGGGGGAGAGGAACTTTTTACACATTCCCCAGTGTAAATCCAGCCACCTTGTTGTGAACAGAGCTCTGGTAAAAATCTCCTGACCCCAAAAATGGCTGAGGCATGAAGTTGAACACCTGGGACAAACAAGACAATTATGGCTAAATGATGACTAGAGCCAGATCTTTATAATTCTTATTTTATATGCGCAAGAGCAGCACCCCTGTGGACATCGCAGGACCCGATGGTAACACAGGGGATTACCCTGTATGTGACAGGGTGACATTAGGACTAGGCTCTGGCCAAAGGATACAGGAGCTGACTTTGTTTGCTGCTGCCTTGAGAACAGGGCCCATAATAGTAATATTGCAAAGTAGTACCAGGACTCTGTCTGCTACATCTCCTAGGAAGCAAGAGACAGGAGTAGTGAGAAGCAAACCACACAAAAGCCTTGTTGCATTGCTACATCAGCTTTCTGCATTTTATTACTGGATGCAGGGTCTGGCTCCTCATCTGCTTTTCATCAAGGCTGAACCTTGTGGTACCCTTGTATGTTTGGGCCGTTTGAGGCTACCATAATACAAACAATAATAAATAACAAATAAGGAACTGGAGTCTAAAGCCGTAGGAGGAACTCCTTCCAGGTCCTAATGGAGTGATTGGTAAGGTCCTGGTGGACCAGGAGAGCCCTCACTGATCATCGAAAAGGCCAGAGGTGTCGGCGGGACGCTGTCACGGGGCGCACCGCAGCACACCACGCCGCGTGTGGTTCTTGCTCAGCAGCAGCGGCTCAAAGCAGGATCAGACCATTGCTCACAGCCAGCTGCCCCACCACGTCGTGTGCCTCCACTTCCTGCCCATCGCTTTGGCCAACACATTTCAGGAGATCTTATCTCCCTGACCTTTCTTTCATAAGACTCCAACCTCTTTTGTCTTCTACCTTGTCCCTGTCTTGTTCCGGGTGTTGCTGAGGGCATCCCTTTGTATAAATAATGTATATTCTATGTATAATTAAGGTATGATTCTATGATTCTGTATGCCTCAGTACCTCCTAGATATTTCCAACGTTTTATTGTTGTGGTGTGATGCAGAGAGGAAGCATTTACAGATCAACCTGTGTTTCATTTCAAGGCACTGACTTTCCCTACTGCTTTGTAGTGCAATGCGTTTCCGAGCACAGTGTGGCACTGTGTGTGAAGATGACTTTGACAACAGTCTTTGCACTGAGGTGTTGGATTTGTCTGTCTTTCAGGACTGTGGATGACTTCAGCTCAAAGGCTGTTTTAACCAGCAGCCTAGCAGGGAGCACCCGAGCACGGCCAGTTCTTGCCCTGGTGCTGTGTTAGCCTGCCAGGCTGTGCCAGCAGAGCCACAAGTGACCCAAACGAAAACAAGACCCGATGGGTACTTGGCAGGCTTTTCCCTTGCTGCTCAGCAGTGCTCAACAATGTCCATAATTTGGAATATATTTGCCAGGTTGAAAAACTGAAAACCAGAGGTCACACCTTTAATGCCAGTTTAGAAACAGGTATAAAACATCTGGTTACCCCCGTCTGGGAAGCTAATCCACAGGGAGCTGAAAATATCTGGCAAAGAAACATATTTTGCCTTGGGCTTGATTTGGGGAGGGAAAAAAAAGTAATATTTCCAGTTTTTTAATAGGTCTTTGGCAGCCATGGAGCACTGCCTTACAGCATTACTATGATTATAGACTACAGCATGTGCTGCAGATGAGGACTTTTGAATACCCTCTCAATGCCTGGTTGGTGTGGGCTGGTGAGGATGAGCACTGTGCTGAGCTTGGGCAGAAGGGAGGGCTACATTTGTCTCCCAGTTTTTTCGGCTATAAAACATAGACATGTTCACCTTACATCGGTATGTACCATAGTAATGTGCTATCCGTTACGTGACATCGCATTTTAGGTCCTGTTACCAAATTTGTTGTCGGTAATAGCAAGAGTGAATGAAGAGACTGAGGGATTTTTAATATATGCAGATGGTAAATAGATATGGCCTGTGTGAAAGATGGATTTTCAATTTCTTCCTACTTTACCAAGGCTGATTCCTTTTCTCAGCTGTTTCTATTTCAGAAATCTGTTACTACTGGCTTTTTGCTGATAGAGTATCAATGCATTTCAAGATTAATTCTATTAGGATTCAATTGCTTATGAATAGTTTCACCCGTGCTTTTAAAATTCATTATTTAGTACTGTATGTAGATCATCTTATTTTAGCGTTCCTGAGAAGGCAAAGGCAGGACCTTAGCACTCAACCACTGGCTTTCGAAAGGAGCCTGCTGTTGACATAACCCAGGCTGGTTTGTATGTTCTGGCTCTACAATCCCTATAAAGAAGTCAGGGAGGCTGGGCAGCATTCTCATGGGCTTTCCTGATTCCCTGCTGAAAAGAAATTGGGCGCCTAGATCTCATCGGTGTCCTGAGCACTGATCCCTTAAAGTGCACTCGATGAACAGTCCATATTAACGAAGGGCCCATTTTTCTGCTGCCCACATCAGTATCTCCCAGAGACTCCAAGGGGAACTTGTGCAGGGGAAGATGCAAGTGAGCAAGATGAGTCTGACATGTAAAACCAGAAAAGGTTATGAAACATGGTTTAGGGCCTCTGAAAGGTTTCCTCACAGAGAAACGCAAAAGCAGCTCAGCACAGTAGCGTAATCGTAACAGTTGATTGGCCGTAAGCCACAGCTCCGTGCTGTCGCAATGTGTATTTTCTGCTGTTGAGACACGCCATGATAGGAAGCTCTGACACTGCCACCAAGTAACAGCAGCAGACCCCTGTCAGCGTCCTTCCTATTTTTGAATGTGGGGTAAAAATGGCCAGAAACAGAACTGGGAAACAGAATTGCCATAAAATACAGAAGAGCAGGGGCCTGGGATGGGAGGAACCATGGCTTAGCAGAAGAGGTCTTCCCGCTGAAAAGAACAATAATGGACTACGAGTAAGAATCGTCTCAGAGACACAGAGTTTCCACAAGGCACTCACTGATGAAGCACACATTCGTGTGCCACATGCCCAATTCATCATCGTTTCAAAGCCATTTCACCATTGTTTCTATTATAGCCCATTGTAATAGACTTAGATGAGAATTATGTAAGCATATTCATTCTGAAAATGACCTGGGGAAAGAGCACTGACTTATTACAGTGAGCATGAGTGCTGCGACCTCCAGGTGAGGCGGAGGGCAGTGTGGATTCCTCTCGCAATTGCCAGGCCAAACACAGGTAGAAGCAGTGTCAAATCTTATTTTTAGTTATTTTTTTCTGGGAGGATGATTGCTAAGGTTAATATCGCACTGAGGTAGGCAGCATTTCACCTTTTGAGCCTGCTTGCATATATTAGCACTTGGGAATTACTAATTCCTACTATTTGTAGGCTGTAGTACCATGTGTTGAGGGTTGCACCCAGCCTTTGACGAAGATGTCAAAATGTTTTAAAAAATACAGTTAACTTCTAGCTCGCCCACACTATTGTTACACTTTGTGCAAAAGCCCAATTAAATACCATTAGCTCATATAAGGAAAGATCTGAAAACTCAAATTTTCATCCTGGATGTAGCCAGACTTCCATTTTGTGGTCGTCCCAAATTCTGGGTCCAAAAGCTTTGCAGCTAAAATGGAGATTAGAGTAAGCAAAGTTGAGTAAAGATGCAGAAATGAATAATCTCTCTAGAAATAAGGACTGAAGCATATTTAGTAGCAGGGCCTCTGTATGCCTTCTATATATTTGATGAGCACTGGGCTACCAGGCTGTTAATCAGGGATGGTCCTGGAGCAATTGATTTACTCAAAGCATCATGACACTAATGCAATGCAGATCTCTCTTAAGGCATGTGATGTTTTCCAGAGCTGTTGAATTGTTGTAATTTCTCAATGAAATCAGAGAGATGCAGGGACCTAACATTAATTTCCAGCACTATATAGATGTATCTTAATAGAGAGTTTAATTAATGTTCAAATTAATCGCCAAGAACTTTGGTTTTTTCATTAACCCATATGTATTACGTTTTGGTAGTCCAACGGGAAGTGCTCTACTTTGTTTCTCGGCAATACTCTGTATTCAGTTTTTATTGTCTGTGATAAAAGCAGCTCAGCCTCATTATTATCCCAGGATTTGGGTGACAGTAGGGAATGCATCACAGCAAAGCTAAAGCCTAGCTGAGAGCAATTTTACTGTTCCAGGCCCAATTACCCTCCATTACAAATTCCAGGAATGAGCACAACCATAACTTTAATAGGTGACTATGTTGCAGCAGCATAAAAAGAAAAATGGCATCCTTCCCTCAGCTCAGAAGAACAAAGAAATAAATAAAAGACTTTTGGTTGCATGCTCTGTATTAAACCCAGGCAGTCCCGGAGGCATTTGGCTCTTCAGTGGAAAGCAGCCCTGGCTCCTCCGTCTGCTGCAGTTTCACTGGGCTCAGAGCACTGTTTCGGGCCCTCGTCCCGTGGGGTTAGAAGAGGCACCTGTGCAGAGTGCTCCTGCCTCCAGTGCCGCTGCCTGGCTCTCTGGGACCTGCTCCCGCGGAAGCGCCCGTCTGCCAGGGTCGCACCCGCACTGTCCCCGAGAGGGGACGGGCACGCGTCTGGAGAGCGGGGCAGTTCTAGGCACAGAGCATAGATGACGCTGAAAGGGATTTTCTTTTGTTGCTGTTTAAAAAGCAGCAACTGAAGCTTAACTGAAGTTGTTTGCATTTACTTTCCACAGTTCAATTATTGCTGCTTTAAATAAAGCATTTTATCACTAGAAGTGAAACTCGGACCAAGACCCCATTTCAGGAAAGCACTTCCCTATCCAGATAGCACTAAAGTAAATTCCTGGTTTTAAACAACTGCTCAGATGCTGTTGACTTCCCATCTCTAAAGAGAATTGTTTAGGCAAGTGGATGAAACCCATCAGAAACGAAAACGAAGCTGAAAAAAATCAGTCCATTTACATTGTCTGTAACCAGAGAACAGCACAAATGCTAACTAAGGAAGAGAGCAAGTGCTGAAAGTTAAACTGATCCTTTTTTTCAGCAAAACTCTTTGATTTAAATAATCTCAAAGTCACAATTAGTATAAGAAGCACGGGCATGATACTATTTAGGTATCTTTATTAATATCTCCTCATAACACACTCACGTGCATAAAGAGTACCGAGTGTGAGTTATTCCGTGAAGCTGAGTAACTTCAAGCCTCTAATACCTGACCTGACAAGGGTTCTCATTTTCTTGTAGCTTCAGTAATTAATGCAGCTATTGTATGAAAAGGGAAACTGTCTATACAGGTTCTAGACAACATGATTTCCATGCCTACATTTTGTAACTTTTTAATTAATTTGTGTTCTTGAAGTAACCATATTAACATAATTTGTTGCAGAGATTTAATCACGAATGACACTTTAGCTACCCATACATTTGTATTTGAATAACTGTATAAGGTTACTCATTAGAGCAGGATCTCCAGATATAACAGACTGATTTTCCTTCCCAGACATCTGTCCTCGAGTAGCCTTTTGTGATTGTTTGGCAGTGTGTTGGATTTATGGAATGATGACCCTGTGAAATACAACAACATTTCTGAAGGAATAATGGAGAAATTGCCTTCTATGCCTAATTTTCCAATGGGGGCCCAGCATCTCCAACGTGCCTTTTTCCCCTGAGGTGTGGTGGCTGCGAGTGGCCCCAGGCAGCGGTGGCGGCAGTGGAGTGCGCAGCCTGGATGGGCTCAGACCCGCGGTTGTACCAGGGCATGGTGAGGGCACCAGCACTTCGTGCTTCGCGCAGAGCTGTGCCCCATCCGGCTGTTACCGCAGACCGCTGGCCTTGGGAGTCAGGCCTGTGGCCACCAAATACCATCCATGAACAGTGCAAGAGCAGAGAGTTGATGGTCGAGACTCCTTACCACTTCCACAGACTGAGGCACGGTTCTGGCCGAGTCACCAGCCGTTATACAGCTCCATTTATAAACCATGGGTAACTGCAGCCCACAGTGTTTTACTGAGCTCGGCTGAAGTGTGGTGAATGTGCTGGATAATGCAATAAAAAATACTCTGCAGGTGCCTGCGGTCATTATGATGGACTTTCTCTGAGTAAATGACACAGAGACATAAGTGGTGAATTTTGATTTGCTTTTAATTTGAAGGACACCTATTCAATGGATTTTATATGCGTGCATTTGTAGGCGCTCTGGCTGTTGTCAGTGTTTACATCTGTAAATGTGAAAGTCCAAGGCATAATTCAGTGGTGTTAATTCTTATTTCGCTTCATGGGAAAAAGAAACAGAACAAGGAGTTAAGTGCCTCCCCCCCTTTTTTTTTTCTGTGTCAATAATCCAACCAGTTTAAATGTATATTTATTCTATGTTTGAAATAATGCAAACAATTCAGAATGCTATGAGAACTATGAAAAACACAGGGCTTGGAAAACTGGCAGTTTTTGTGGTTTTGGGGTTTTGAGTGAAGTTTCACAACCAATCAGCCCAGAATAATGTCCGGTAAAGGCATTTCTGCTTGTTAGTCTATTTATTTATTTACTTTGGCTTTGTGAGACAAGGCAAGACACATTTGGAGGAAGGTCAGTGAAAATACTCCAGATCTGTCAAAGGGTCTGATCCTGTGAAGGGCTGAGGACCTGCTGTCCTGGGGAGTTGGTGGTGCTCACTCGGGAGCAGCTGGAGCACAACCTGTTTGCTCGAGAGGCGCGGGCACTCGCTGCTATCCCCAGGAATTTGCACAGAGACTAAAATCAATATTGGAGCCATTTGACGCTTTACTTTGGCGGCCACTGGTTTCTGTGTGTCTCCTCCACGGCTGGTGGCCCTGCTCTCAGCCGCCTCGCTGGAGATCTACCCTTTGCTTGATATTGTGTGTCTTCCAGCAACCTTCCCACCCCAGTGCCCAGCCTGCCCCCGCGGTGCCGCCTGAGCCGTGACCCAAGCATGGGCAGAGACTTGGAAGGGAGTGGGTGCCGCCTGTGGTTCCTTGTTCCCCCCTCCCCATAGTGTGTGCCGTACAATATTTTGCTCTTGGGTTTAGGTCCCTGGGATGTTAGGGTGACTTGAGTCCAGGAGAGGAGACCTCCCTGAGGGAATGTGTTTGCTCAATGGTTTGCTCAGCTTATTCTGGGAGTTTCCAGCGGGAGAGGCTTCCCCTGCCGAGCTATCACCAGGGGCTGCCCAGGAGGGCTGGGGGATGGCTCCAGAAGGACTTGGGTGTTCCCTGAGGAGCGCAGGCGGTCCTGGGGCTTGGGGTTAGTTGTCCCCCTGTGTGTGCTTCAGCCCCTATTGTCCACAGCGGTGCTGAGGCCCCGGCCACGCAGGGAGCCGAATGGCTATCCTATGGCGGAGCCCTCCAGGAGCCTCCTGCACAGCCTGTACTTCACCTCGCCTGGCGGGAGCCTTGCCCACAAGGGACAAACCAGGGATGCTTCGCTCTGTGGCTTCTGTTTGTGTCCCTGTGCGTGACAGACATGCTGCAAATATCCGCCACCAGGAGGTTTCTGGGGAGGAATTAACAGTTTTGAAAAGTAGAGGCTGCTTCCCCATCCTGCGCGGTCCGGCAGCGTCCCCGCGGGTGTCCCTGCAGCTGTATGTAGGGCCAGGGAACGGGCTCATCCCAGAGACCTGTCGTTCCCTTGTGGGGAACGTTCCGAGGGGACGCCTGGGCGTGGGCCCGGCTGTGCGTGGCCATGGCATGGCTGTGCCGTGCCACAGTGGCACGTGCCAGCAGCCACCTGCCTCGCGACGGTCCCAGGGATCCTGCAATTTTCCCTGGCAATTTTCTGAGGCAGTTTTCCGGGAGCACTGCCACCTTGTGTCACTCCCTCCTGCACTCTGGTAGTGCCGTGTCCTGGCGTGGACGGGCAGACGTGCTGTCTTCCAGAGCCCCAGAGGTGGTTTTTCGGGCCGGGGCAGCTGTTTGACACCCTCTGCCGCGGCGTGGCTGCCCGGGCCGCGCTCCGCACCCACGTGTGCGCCAGGGCCGGCGGGGCCCTTTGGATCCCCAATGTCCATAGCACAGGCTGGGTGTCCGGACAGCCAGAGGAGCCTGGAATACCCTCAGCAGTCCCATCGAGTAGCTGATTGCTCCGTGCTATATGGGAAGAGATGACAGAGGAATGTTTTGTTGGCTTGTTTTCCTTTTTTAACCTGGAAGGTCGGTTCTAGTTCTCCCCATCCTCTGCTCTGTGCCCAAACAGCTTGTTCAGAGCTGCGTGCTTCCATCGCGCACATTCTGCACTACGTTAGTTTAATGGCACTGTCACTATGAATTGCGAACTTTCTCAGCTCCCCTCTGTGCTGGTGAAACATGGCAACATAAGGAACATCTGTTCTCTTACCCTTTGCTGGAAATGGGAAACATCATATTGCATTTTTGTTATTAGCCTTATTTGGATGCCAGTGGTTTTGTTTCTAAACACATCAAGGCAGCTGAATAACCTTAATTGAGTACTACAGAAAAAGCCTGGTTTCATGCAAATACAGCTGCCAGCATAATTATTAGGACAATACTGAACTTCTATTCCTGAGATCGGTTCCAGTTCCTTGGTTTTTATATTGCTCCCTTGCTGCTGAATTTCATTATAAACATCTCCACACAAACCCATCTATAGTTAGGCAGTAAACAAGTTAAGTCCTTAATTTTTTACATTAAAAAGCCAAACAAACCTAATGATTACAACGCGCATTTGAGCCTTTATTTATACACAAAATTAATCATCTGATCTTCACTAGGAATACCTACCACAGGTAAATCTCTGTGTTACATGACTTCAAACAATCCCCAAGATTTCTAGTGCAGTTTCATTAAAGACAACAGATTCCTGCAGCTCCTATGGAAGACGACAGCATGTGTAAATGGAATCAATTAATAATTCCCAGATTTAATTATAGTGGATTCATTGTTATTGCATGATTGACCACAGCATGCAAACGGCAATTAAGCAAAGCACATACATGCAATTGTCTAGTCCACCCATTATATAGAATCACTTCATTATTAAGCTTGAGGGCAAGTCAGAGACCAAGCATACAGCAATGGCACAAAAAATGGCAGAATCTATTCCAACAATTTTGTAGGTGTCTTTCTGCACTGCAAGATACACGTATCCCTCATGATAGGCACACTTTTAATGAGCCTTCATGAAAATACTTCGCGTTTATCTTATCTCCGTTACCAGCTTACTGGAGCATTCGAGAAAACTGTAAGCCGGGTTGGGCTTGCTCAGTTTTTGGTAGGTTTGCCTGGATTTGGAGAGGTCTTTGGTGAAGCCTGAAAATTCGTCTTCTGGTGGGAATGATGGGGGGGCTTTTTGCCCTGCAGATTTAATTAGGTTTAATTTTCTTTTGGACCCTCAGCAGAATTCAAGGCTGCTTTGGATCACCCATGAAGTATGTTTGGTCTAATTCCTAGGAGAGATGCGCTCATTGTCACAGAACAATTGGATCTGGTGTCACACTAGCAAGAGTTTCTCTTTAAGGCAGGCGGACTGTAATACCAGCAGAGGTTTTGCAGGTCAGGATTGTGATGTATCAGCAGAACTTTTGTGGGGAAGCTTGCACAGCACGTGCCTGCCCTGTCTGGCTCAGTCTTCGCGACTAATAACATTTACTCCAAATTTAAAGAGGCGCAAAGGTCAGCAAGCCAAATTTAGTCTGGGGGTATCTTTACTGAAGTCATTAGAGCTGATAAACTTGGCCTGATATTTGCTGTTGGAAGAGTGAATAGGAGAACAATTCTTCAAGTGTTTATTTTCATTTTTACAATCACAGAGCAAGGCAATTTGCCGCAAAACGTTGCATGCAACTCTGCTCTCAGAGCATAAGTCACAAAGGATGCCAGACTCAAGATTTTTGGTTTAATTAATACTAGAAGCTTCTACCAGGTGTGTGCTCATTTCTGTCTCCCCCAGTATCTCCTCTCTGAGAAACAGGCTCCCTGCATACTGTAACTGGGCTGGTCATTTGAAGTGGGAAATCTGTACTGATGGTATGTACCGCGGTAGTGGTGGTATGTAGTTAGTTTTTGCTTCATAAAACTCATATTTCCCTACAGCTTTATCGTATCCCCTGGTATTATTGCACAGGTCTCCCAATTAGCATGGTGTAATTCTCAGCTAATCGATTAAACACGTGCCTGGACCCCAATGCAGTCTTGCCTATGGCTCTAGCAATTAAAACAAAGGCAAAACTGCCTGTGAATTTTTGGATGAGTTGATATTAACCAGGATAAAAGTTGCATGTGCAACTGAAAAGAGACCAAGACTATGAAAATGAAGAATGAGCGCCATCCTGTCAAGGGAAGATTGTTATGGCAGAGTTTGTTCAGTGCTTTGCATGACCTATTTTATTTTGTTTTAACAAATTTGCATTAGTAACTTTGCAGTGGTTTGTAGTTTGAGTACAGTGTGTGCTATGCTGTATTTGGGATTTGTTATTAGTAAACACCCCTGAATGCACTATTCACGAAGCCTGGGCCGAGCGTTCGTTTTCCATGAGGTTCGGCATGGCCCGTTCCCCACCGTGGCATTTGGAACTCTGAGGAAGAGAACACAGACACCGGTCCTCCTGGGGTTACAGTCTGCGGACATCTGTTTTATGAATCAAAAAGGGAAACTTTAATGCGAGCAAAGCATCCCAGACACCAAATTGCTGGAGAATCCCCATTTTTTAAATCTTTCCAAGCAGATTCATTGTCTCGGGGATGGATCTGAGACCCTTCCTCTCCTCTGACCAAGGCAGTTCCTGGGAGTTTGTGTGGGCTGTGACTCGTGCTTCCAGGCTGGTGTCACCACTCGCTCTTCATGACGCCCAGGGCAAGCCAGGGGTGTTGGGAGTCTCGGGGAGCCGGTCCCCCGCGCTGTGATAGGGCCATACCCCAGCACCACGCGGCTCCCTGCCCCTTTGTGGCCCGGAGCTGGGGCACCCGCTGGGACACCGAGTGCCCAGTGAGAGGAGCTGGCACAGCCAGCACGGGTTGCTCCATCGAAGACGGGGAGAGAACAGGAAACAAGCGGTGACTCACAGTCCACACTCTCCCCGCTTTGCTTGTGAGACAGCAGAGCCACGTACATCCCCTCACTTGGGGCAGGCTGCTTGGGCACAGGCTGGTCCTCAGTGAAATTCATTGCATCTGGTGCTGTTCATTTCCTTTCCATTTTTATCTAGTCTTCCTGGACTTCCTATAGGCACCTAACGCCAGTCAGGGCAGCCCAGCGCCGGCTGTGTTTGCTGCGCAGAAACCAGTTGGAGCTAGTGGCTGCAGCAGGGGGCTGTGATTCAGTGAGCATGAGCTTTGGTGCGTCCTCCCTGTGATTTCACGTGTTTGTGCTCTCCCGGGAGGTGCGGTGCCGGGGGGGAAGAGCTGGGGCACTGAGGGACCTCAGTGAAGTCCATGAAATGGATCCTGTGTTTCTGCCAGAAAGGGCTATGGGAAGCAAGGAGCAAAGACAAGAAAGTAATCTGTAAAATGTGGATTCTAGTCTTTTTCTCACTTGTCTCCCCCTTTGATTGTCTTTTACTCGTACTGATATAACTCATTTACTTGAGTATTTTCAGCTTTTCTCAGGCCTGTGAACTTTTGTTTTTATAGAGTGAGCTTGTTTGCCAGGCAGGTTTTCCTCAAACTCTCCCGATGCCAGTAATTAAGGGATTATTGTAATTACCTCACTGGTGCAGATACTGAGTATTAGCGCTTAGGCTGAATGTGCCCACTTTGATTTCTCTACAGTGACGCTAGGTAGGCTGTGGCTGAACTCTGCGCTAAATGAGTACAGTGTCATTAATGACAGCACTCTTACAATGGGCACTTTTGTGCTTAAGAAGCTTTCTATACCTTAATCCAACCTGATGCAAGCTACACATGCAAATGTATTACAGGTACAATTTACTTCATGGCATTAACAAAACATAAAAAGAGATTCAGACTGCGCTGTGAAGTGTTTAATGAGCTGTGGGTCAGATCCTTGGAGCTGGCTGAACTCCACTGGCTGCAAGTCGGGGCGTAATGCTTTCCTTTCCCTTTCCTGTGCCTGGCACCAGCCTGAATGCGCCGCTCCTCCCAGGCTTGAGAGTTCTTCTGGTTTACGCTGCCCTTCAGGGGTCACAAGGAGTTGAAAGATATTGCAGACTCTTAGTGGGTCGCTTTTCTCCAGGCAGCCCAGCAGGGACGGCGGGGCATGCTGCTGGCTGCCACCGTGCCGTGGTGCCGGAGCAGGGCAGGCCACGGCCAAAGCACAGGCATCCGCCGCCGCGAGGGAACGCACCACAGCAGCGGACGAGCTCCCGTGAGTCCTCAGCAGAGGCCTCTCTCAGGCCGAGCGCGGGCAGGGAGCGGGGCAGCTCTGCTGAGGCTGCGGCTCCTGTGGCGCGGCGTATCCAGCACGCCCGCCTTCGTGGGGATGCTCTCGGGGACTGCTGTGCCGGCCCACATCTGGCTCGTTCATGTTTGGCCTGAAATGGCCTTTCTCCTAACGGCAGCTTTTCCACTGCACGCAGGCTCCTGAGGTGATGATAACATTATGTTTCCCTGCAAGCTGTGCATGAGAAGCCGTGTCTTGTTTTGCATTTCATCCGCTATAATTGAACTGGCAGAGAAACCATTCAGGACCTGAATACCCTTGCACTGTGGTCAATCCGGAACAAAGTCCGATCCTCAAGTTCCCTTGCAGATTATTATGCTTCATCCCATGCTTTGCCCTGCTCCCTTTCTAAACCAGCTGTAGAAGCATTTGTGCTGTGAGACAAACTGTGGCTTCTCTGCACTGGGAGAGAGCCCACGCTCTAAGTGCTCCTTGTTCACCGATGACCGGCCCGAAGCAATAACGATGCCAATAGAGAAAGAATCTCTACCATTTTTACAGCCTTTAATGTTTGTTGTTCTGCCATAGAGGCTGTATGTTCTGTATGCCATCTCCACTTGCTTCCTGTTCCTGGCCAGCTGTGGATTGATGATAGCATCTTCAAGTTGTTGGACTTCCTCTTCTTCTCTTTAATCTCTTTTGGTTTCAAAATGGCCCCTCACGTTCACAGTTACCAACCACAGCAGGCAGATAGTGGCAGCTGGTAGCCAAGCAGACAACGCTGAGTACCTTTTAAAACAAAGAGAGGTCTGTTGTTCAGGTTATGTAAGAGGATTTAGTGCTAAGATTTAGTGAAACTCAGAGTAATTTCTGAAATGTTTGGCAGTTAATATCCTAAGTGTGCTAGTTCTTGACATTTTCAAATTCACATTGGTTACAACCTGGCTCAGCTGTACCTGTAGGAACAATGATAGCCAGTAACACATTTGTGCTGCATACTGTATAAATTCAAAATGTGGCAACTTAAAGAGAATTTTATGCTGCATGAACTCCCTTGACTTGCTTGCGATAGCCTCCTATCAGACCATACATTCCTTGCCCTAAATCTACAGGCTGGAGATCAGAAAAGCAATGCGTTTTCTTTAGTGAACACCTGTGCTCAAAGCCAGGCTAAACCAAGCCTAATGTAACCATCCAGTTCTTCAGAAGCAAAGCCACAGGTGATTTTGCTTCCTCTTCCTTTCCTTCTTCATTAAAATCTGGTTTCGCAGGGCACAGAGCCTGACTGAGCTGCAGAGCAGATGTTTTGAAGAAAGTCCTGGCCAGAAGCCACTTCGTGTCTGTTTCTGGTTGCTTTTGTTTTAAGATAGAGAGGGAAATGTACCTCATTATATATAGGTGTTTCTTCCAAGATGTGTGAAACATAAGAACAAGTCAGGAAATGCAGAATTTCTTCAGTCGGGTGCTGCTACAGATCTCCCCGGAGCGTACAACTTGCATAGCTGCAGCATCCGCGGGGGTCAACATCGCAAAGAAGAGAGGAATCGATCGGTTTGCTGCTAGTATGCACTGTTAATTACAAGCTGCTTCTTGAACTGATTTTTATGTTACAGTCGTACGATTCTGCTAATGCAATTGTAATTCTACATAGTTAGCATCAGAGTCTGAACCCGGGATGGTGATAGCAATTTTTGCTTCTGAGGTTTCTTCAACCATTACCTGTTGGTGTGCCTTCAAGACACTGCACGTTCTTCCTTTCCTCACTCCAGTCAAAATCCCAGATTTCAAACCGTTTTACTTAAGAGTGTTGTTGTAATGTTTTTATTTAAGGCTGTTGTTATCTGCTCAGTGTTTCACTGGGAGAGAGGTGATGTTTATCATTCAGGAATCGTGGCCACAAGCAGGAGATCCCTGTTCAGTTCCTGGTGCTTCTCCAGATGCTTTACCATAGGCCTCAGCCCTGCAGGGTCTGAGTGCCGTGGGCTGAAGCCAGTTGGAGGTTGGCCTGATCAGTATCATGGACTGGTGGAGGATGGTAGAGGGTTTATCTTCTCTAATCTGTTATCTCCTCTTATCTCTTGCTTCATTTATAAAATGGGGACTGTGTCATAAAAGTTCCTTTATCAGCTTGGCTTTAGGGCTGTTTGAGCAGGTTTGGTCCTAACCATCTCCTGTTGGAACCCTCGTACCTTCTGGGCTTGATCCAAAACCCAATCAGGACAAACCAGACCAAACTCTCTCAGGCTTTGGGGAGAGGCTGGGAAAGATTATGCTGTGCAAGTCTGACGGCCAAAACATCCTCAGATTGCCCCAGAGCTAACCGGCAGCTGTAGTTGGACCTCCTGCCCTGGTGCGTTGGCAGCATAGCCAGGCTCCCAGGCTGAGGATTCATCCTGTGCAGCTCTCGCCTGTCTCCTCTTTTTTGACTCCAAGAGCCAGGCTGCAGATTTTGCATCCTACACCACATTTTGCATCAGTAGGTGCCTCTTGTCTGATGCTGCCTTCTGACAAAATAGCTCCTGTATCCATCTCAGCTGGTTTTGCAGAGCAGCCCACCCAGCAGAGAGGGCTCTCGGCCAGGCTGGTGTGTGAGTGTGTCCACTCACTTGGATTGAGGTCGGCCACTCCAGTGCAGTGCTCCACAGTGGCACCCACCTCCCTGGCAGGATGGCGAGTGGCCTTTACCATGGTGGTCTCTCTCCTTAGACCTTTCTAGAGTAAATGCATCAGGGCAGCAATCCAGGTGGTGAGATGCCAGTGGCTGAGGTGTGCCCTCGGCAGCAGTGAGAGGTTGATGCAGTATCATTAGCACGGGTATCACAGCCACTCTCTCGTCTGTCTAGCCTCTAGTAAATGCACTGTGTGTTACAGTCATTTGGTCTCCTGGCTTTACAGAATCCCTGGCTGCCCAGGAAGCACCACAGCTGCCAGCCAGGAGTGGACAGCAGCTGCCTTTGAGTACATCTGGGTTTTGTCTTTCAAAGGGTTACTTCCCTCCTAGACTGTCAAACTCAGGACAGGGAGATGCCAACCAAAGGGGAAGGGAACAGAGGACAGCGAGCTCAGCCTTGTCTCATTGGGCTGATACACGCACTCCCTCTGCCCCTACCTGATCTCTGTGACCTGCTGGTGCAGAAATCAAATTGTCATTGGCAACAACTCATGTTGGGCTGGGCTGAAAGCCACAGATTAGCTTCTGAGAAAGCCTGATGTAACTTTTCATTCTCATTACCAAGTCTAGAGGGAAGACACCCCCCACACGCCTCCTCCCTCCCCTTGGTTCAAGGATTTCAGTTTCCACATAGTAGGTGGTGGTGGTGAATATGATACATGTGCTTGAATGGACACGTTTAGATGTGAGCCAGGGAAGAGCCAGTCTTCTCTCCAGAATGCCTCATCCTTATTTCCCCTATGAGATTGTATATATGCACAGCACTGACTTTTCAGAGATGCTGAACCAATGGGAGCTGTAAAACCTCTGCTGACGTTACAGCCCGTCTGTACTTTGCCACTGAATATTGCATCAGGAAAATATTTAATGGTAGGGAAAGAAAAAATACTCCTTCTCTGATATGAGCAATATATTCTCAAGAGCTCAAATATGCTACCTTTGCTTAAGCTAAACAATGTTGTGTTATGTTATCAAAGGCTGAATACTGATTTTTGCCAAACTGGTTTAAGTCCAGCCTTCCCCTACAGACTTCAGGGAAGGCAGTCTGGATTTATCCCATTGAACGAGCGTTTCAAAGCAATCATGACTTCACACTTCCAAAGCCGTTACATTTAATCTCATCAATATGAACTGAACACGCAAGCGATGTAGGAACACTAACAAATGGGAAAAGTCTGCCCTGAAAGCCCAGCAAGACCTGCCCTTATCAGCCCAGGATATATAAATCACATTCTTTTCCAGCTCATTTAACCTTGGTGAGTGGCTTTATGCCTCAGTTTTTTCCATTTCCAAAAATGTGTCTAGTTCGTCTCTTGATGCATGGCTAAGGCCCTCTTCTATCGCTGACTCTGTCAACTGGGCAGTATCCCAGCCCCGCCTAATTGGGTAATTCTGTCTCAGTTTAAATATATTATTCCACTTTTGCTTTCAAATGAGTTATCTCAGAAATGGCACTGGCACCGTAAGGTCCCATTGGCTTTCTGGTTTCTGTGTGCCTTTCCTAGAGGAGCTCTAACTTTTTACTAATTTATATCTCCCTTGCACTCCCCACCATCACATGTGCAGCTCATGTTGGAGGCGCACACGCAAGAGGGAAGGAGAGACACAGTTGCTCTTTAACATGAAAAATTCAGATCTCAGTTCCGTGAGCGGTGCCAGCACTGGGAGAAGCTGCAGGGATGCCCACAGCTCAGCCCCAGCAGTTGGTGCCTCCTGGCTGTGCGGGGCACCCAAGGGCTCCTGCAGCTCGTCCCCCTGCTGTGGTTGAGGTTTGGGAGGCTCTGCCACAGCTGTCATGGTTGTTCTTTGGTGGCAGCTGAGAGCTCCGAGCTGGAGCTCAGAAGTGTCCGGAGCACTTATAATGGAAACAGCAGGAGGGTGAGCAACCGGAGAGAAGGGTCTGTAAGCAAAGGGACTTCTGAGCCAGGCTGCTGGCAGTGACACTGTAACGCCAGCTTGTCTGAGCTAGGCTGGTCTAGGACTGTGAATGTTTCAGTATAAAGCTCTTAAAGGGACTAATCACCATTAAACCAGATGGATTGTTGAAAATGAAACCCGTGCGCTGTGTATGGTGGTGTTACCTCCATACCAACATAACCTATGTCGTGCTGAGTCTCAGGTCTGCTGTGAGGGGGACACAATGCTGCTGTATAGTCTCCGCATGTGCACGGGGGGAGGGCAGAGCAATGCATTCCTCCTGGTGTTTATTCTTGCATAGGAAGTGCGAGAAGATGCTATGATTAGTACTAATGTGCTTTAAATGGAGCCCAGCATACCTGGGTGATCAGTGCACATATTCCAGCACAGTGGGCTGTACAGAGTAGGTGGCATCGTGTAGAGTGCAATTACGCAGATGTGTAGTGTTTCCGTAATGTATTGCTGTTCTAGAAGACAGTGTATAAATCTCTGGGTTTCCTGCAAAAATGTCCATTTTTGCTGTCACTGCCCAGCTTGCCAGACTGTTTTGTCATCTGCTCAAAGCTTGTTAGGGCTTTGGAGTGCTCTGCAGGAGAATCTCTCGGAGAGATGCGTGTTGTGAATTAAAGCCCTGGCAACTATCAGAGGGTGCATGCCGAGGTGTAGCATTAATATTTATTTGGGAACAGATGCCTTGGCTGTTACCCAGGGCACAACCTTGTTGTGTTAGATGTCGGGNGGAAGTGGTCCCTGCCCCTAAGGACTCACATTCTCTATGTAGCAACTATTAAAAATATTTAATATAATTTAAAACACATAAACGATTTAAAGGAACAGGTAGAAGAAAATTGTGGGTGGAGGGTAATGCTGTCATAACATTTTTCCCCTGAACCAAGTGAAACATTTCCAACCAATGGCTGATTTACATATTTACATTTGCTGGATTTTAGGTATCCCTTTTTATGCTAACTTTTTACACTAAAAAATTTAGCTATAAAATAATCTTATTTTGCTTGTACACTGATAAAGATGTAAAGTAAGAATTCTTAAAACATTTTCCTGCTCTGTCGAGACATCAGGATGTAGCAACACCATATTTAAAAATATTCTTTCCTCTTTCTGGCAAGATTTCTAATTCCAGTGGAGCATGACAGCATCTCCTTCTGCTTTGATAATGTCATGCATGCATGCGCCTTCTGTTAGTTGCAGGACAATGACTTCACACCAGACACAAATGGCCAACAACTGGCAAAGACAAAATAAGACTCTGTTTATGTTGATAATAGCTTTCCTCTGTGCTTTGTGTACTTCTGGTGGAGGAACTAATTCCAGCTTTGGACCAGTTTGCAGCTGATCATCTGCTGGGGATGGCTTTTGAAGTCACGATGTGCCGCCGGTTAGAAGTGTTTGGATTCTCCCAGTGCCATTTGCAGAGGTGAGCAATAGCTGGCCTGGCCGAGGTTTGACACCAGAAGCACTGTGTGGGCTCCTGTGCCAAGTGCTTGTGATGAGCAACCGAGGGTTAAGCTATATGCTTTTCTACATCCTCTCTTTGCTTTGTGTGTGCAGCATGACAAAGTTTGCCTCCTCACTATTTGCTTTGCTAAATTAAGATATCTTCTGGCAGGGCACCACAGTGGTCTTCACAGGAGCGCCACTTGAAAGGATCCACACTTACTGGCTGTGAGAAGCCAGAGACTGATGGGCTTTATAACATGCTGCCTGCAGGTATGTAGATGTGGTGCAGGGGAATGTGGAGGTGCTTACAAGAACCCTGCCCAGAGTGTAACATTTCTATGAGCAACGGACTTTAACTTTTGGAATTAGAGGCCAGAAAATAAATTAACTCATATAATGAGTATCTGTGGAGCATGTGGATGGGGAAAAAATTTCCCCAGAGCCCATGAGTCTTAGTCCTTCACTGTGATTACTAGTGAGGAGAGAGTGAGAAAAATCATATGACCTCCCCTGACCTCCTCCTTTTCCACCAGGAATGAGGGGTGAGAGGAAGTGCAGCCTTCCATCGATTCACCAGATTAGTTCATCTTCCTCAGAAGGAAAGTGCCATTTCAAAGCTTGTAGCCCTAGTAAGGAAGCTCCGGTAGCTTTGTTCCCCAGACAGAGCAGCGATGGGCTCTGTGTGTCAACGTTGATGACAACCCAATGGAAAGCATAGAGAGCAGAGTCTTGACTCATCGCCATGGGTGCAAAAGCTGTTCTTTGAACCCACTGCACTCATGGGAACAGCTTTCTCGGAGAGGTGATTCATCACTGGGGAAGTCCGGGATGAAGTATGGATTCCGCCTTCCCAAAAGGGACAGCTGTGATCTCTTACACAGACTCCTCCCCTGATTGCCGTAGCACTGAAAATGACTTGCTGCTTCTGGGAATGAGCCACGTGGTGCAGATCTCAGGGACTCGTCTCCTCACTGTCACTTCTGAATTTCTAAGACTGGGTCACTGCGTGTAGTGCCCCCTCAGAATGGGGTCTTTGCCAATAAGGGCTTGCAGATGGTTTAATGGGTCTTTCTCAGGAGCCAAAAAAGTTTGTGTGGGGATTTACAGAAAGACCTAAAGCTTTTGTCTTTTTCACACTTTGCAGAAATATGATGTACGTTTTATCCACCTAGTTCAGGAGTCTCACACACTCCATGGCCTAACCTTGGTCATACAAGGTGACAGTACCAGAAAATCGGTCCATTACTCCTCATCAACAGTTCTACTACAAATAAGCTAAAAATTCTTGGGGAAATTCTGATAATCCACAGAGATTTTGGGGAGAGAACAATAAACCTCCGAGAGGGGCACCAGCCCTAGACAGAGAACCACAAAAATGAAGGGTCAGAAAGAACTGGTGGGCGTGAGGAAACACGGGACAATATGTGTTTCCTGGCACCAAAAACTTTTGAGAGTTTGTAGCGTGGAAGAGTCAGCTTTCAAGTGATGGACAGTCCCTGTAGGCGACTTTGAGCTTTAGGCTTCTTCATCAGTTGTGGTAAAGCTTGAAGGATGGGGAAGAAAGGAGGAGCATGTAAGACTAAAGGTGGAAAATTCAGATGAATGGTATGGAGGGGCAACCATCCAGCATGAAGAGGGTGAAGAGTATCTGGAGGGCAAATAAATAAGAGATCAGAAAGAGTAAAACTTTGAGAGAACACAAGGATTGGGCTAAGCACAAGGACTGTTGAAGGACACAACCCAGGGCAGCTTACAGGGCTCTAAGTACATAAAAACACACTTGGCTCCAGAAATTTCTAATCTGGAGATGGTTGGCAGCCGGGAGAACACTCAGGGGAAATATTGTATGTGCTTACCCTGTGCTCATAATTTTCCCCAGGCATTTTGCTTTTGCCCACTGTTGGAGACAGGAGCTAAACGGACCTTTGGCCTGGCCCAGTGTGGCTGCTCTTATGTGCTTGTGCTCTCATGTTGTGAAAGAGTTGGAGTCCTTGTGGTAAGTCCTGCGTTCTTTATCACAAGCTGCGGGACAAAGCACGCTTATCCCAGCGCCATTGCTGAGTCAGGCACAGAAGAGATCTTGCTGACATTCCTCATTGCTTTGCGCACAACATGCTGAACATATTGTGAGGAGAAGACTCTGTGTTTCCCAAAAATGAGTGGGCTATTCACCAAGATGACTCTTACGTAGGTAGAGCAAATTGCTGCTATGTCCCTGTCTCCTGCCGCCAGGCTGCTCCAGCTCCAGGCTACGGAAGGGTGGCAGCAGCAGCTTTCTGTCTAACAGCTTTTGTTGCTGTTTTGGTTTCGTGGCCAAGCTGTTGGGTTACTGGGGCTGCCTGGGGAGCCTGTCCTGGGGCATTCCTCTCGCCTCTGGCCCACTGTGGCCCAGTAGCCTCCATGCTTCGGGCAGTCGCCCACAATGTGCTTATGAGGCTGATTTTGTTCCCTGAGGGGTTGGTGGATCCTGTCCTTCCTCTCTCTTTGCTAGCATCACGGTGGCTGGTGACAGGAGAGATTTCTGAACCTTCTCTCTGGACCTTCTGGCTGCCTCACTCCTCCCTGACTTCTTTGGCTCAGGACTCTCAGCTCTCTTGAGGCTGTAATTACCTCCCATGAGTAGTGCTATCCCATTTTGTCTATCAATCAGGGCTAGCATTACCAAGAGGGGTCTCCATTTTTCCAGGAATATTGTGGCACTTTTTAAAAATAAGTGCCTCCCAAGGAGGTGAAGGTGCTGTTAGAATCTCATGATAGCTGTACTCACCTTCTCTTGCCTTCCTGCTTTTCCTTGCTTATTCATTCCCATGGTGAGAATGACAATATTTCTGTCTATTAACAGGTAGGAAGAAGGAGAATCTGCTTCCAGAGTAAATGGGAAGAAAGGGAGGGTCAAAGCAGTGTTTATACACATATACAGTAATTTCTCAGCGTATGTATATATATGCACATGAACTACGTGTATCAACAGTACATTTTTTCTAAGGCCAATGTTTTTCTCTGCAAAGCCCAGACCTCACTTAGGGGAGAAAAAAGGCTTGCCAATAACTGGATTCAATTTATAAGAAACTAGGTGGAAATAATGATGAGGAAATGAGAAAAATAAGCTTTTGATGAAATAATTAATGACTAGTTGTGACACAATCTCACAGCAGCAATCCAAGGCTCAGGGAGATCAGAGGAGCCCGTCCGCTGCCAGACAATGCTTACCATGCAAAGCCAAGTAGCCTCCTGTTTGCAATTTAAAATCATAACCATATACATGAACTGCAGTTGGGGGCGGCTTGTTTGTTTTAAGTTCTCTCCTAACAAAGTAACAGCACTCCCTTCGCGCTGCATCTGAAGGAGGAATGGACCAGCGGGTCCCAAGCAGTTCTGTAGAGTGTACGACAGGTCCAGCTCTAAAGCAGCTCAGGCCAGGAAATGAACGTTTCCACATGTGTGAATTATCCTACTGCCACCAAACTGAACAGAGCTCTACTGTGTGCAGATGTGGTCCAAAGGACTGAAACCAGCGATTCTTAGCTGGGGATGTCTGGGGAAGGGAGGAACTTCAGAAGAGTCTGCAAGAAGTGCAAAGGAAAACCAAGCCTTTTGTCAGGAGGCTTCTGTTTGCTATCACCAAGTCCTCACCGCCGTCACTGATAGTTTTGTGAACCCACAGGTGGACAAGGTTGAAAAACACTTGGCCCAAAATATTTTTTGCAGAAGGCTCAATTCTGCCCTCAGAGCTGCCATTGCTTATGTCCAGCCCACAGAGCTGCGGGTGAGCTGTGGCAGGGGCTGGTTCAGCTCAGGAGCTGCTTTTGAAGGAAATCTCCCCTTTGCCCCCACAGCGTGGGCTCAGCTGGGCCAGCTGGATTGCTCTGCTGAAGCGAATGGCAGAGGCTCTCCAGAGTGCACCAAAGGGGCTCTGACTGCTAGCGGGGCTGCTCAGTCCACGTGGCCAGGCTACAGCTGCTCTGAACCCCCCGGCATCACTGCCATACAGGCACACGGGGGAGCACAGCAGGTATGTCCCAGCACAGCACATGTCTGTCACAGCCCACTGCTTTGCACGGCGCTACCTGTCAGTGCCCGCAGAGCAGCTGCCACCATCCTTCGCTTTGCTCCCAAGTCAAGGGCAGGCTGTTGGCAGAGGCGCAGAGCCCCCGTCTCCATGCCTGGCTCCAGGGGTACCTCCTGGCCCCGGGGGTACCTCCTTGCTCTGGGGGTACCTCCTGGGTGCAGGCTGCTCCATATATTGACCATCCCTAGCAGATGAGTGGGGGAAGGCATGATGGGAGACAGTCCACTCCTAATCACTTCCAGAGGTCCTGTTTCCAGCTTTGTCCAGGCACTGCTGAGTCATTTTCATGCAGGATGAGTTATGACTGTGTTTAAAACCTCTTTATTACCCTTCAGTAATCCAGAGTTCAATCTTGCGTTTTTAATGTTGCTCTTCTAAAGGGCAGATTTATATGTAAAACACTTTACACTTTGGTTTCCTCCTAAATAATAACTAACGTTGTTCTTCTGAGTGCTTTATGACATTAGCTAACTGGTCCTGACAACACCCTGGTTTTCCATATGCACAGCAGAAAGCTTGGATGAGCTTCTTAAGTCTGGTGTTTTCAATTCTCATGATTTTATTGTGAGTCTGGGGTGGGCTTTTTCTTCAAGTCTCAGCTCCTGGAAGGAGATGATCACATGACTCTCTCACTTTTCATTTTTTTTAACAATAAATTTCTAATTCTTCCAGTTGCAAGGAAAAGCCTGAAAATGTGATCCAAATGCACTGCAAGGCTCAGAAACCAGATGCCAAACAACAAGAAGCCAAACCGTGTTACCATTTTTAAATCTCTGAAGTTTTAAGGCAATCTAAGCATGCTCTGGGTCTTCACCCATGTTTTCTGAGTGTGGAGGGGCTCGGCAGTAAATACAGCTTCACATTACCAAGAGGCAAAGGCAAATAAAGTCTTCAGGGATGCTAATATTCTCCATCTCCCCTCTCTTTCTCGCTTGTTTCTGATTCTCGTCTTGCATGTGCTTTGCTTTCCACATTGTGAGTAGTCACGTTCCTCACAGCGGTAAAGAAAAGCACACAAATAAATCTTTGCTGGAACAGAGCAAATTTTAAATCAAATCAAAATTTTACAAACAAATAAGATCAAGGTTTTAAACTCTTCCATCTGTTCCTGTGTGCTTGTGGAGTGCAATGTGCAGCAGGCCAGGGCACAGAGTTCGTGACTCTCAAGGCTACTGTAACACAACGACCGTCGCTGCCGCTGATGCTGCTACTGCTGCTAATAAAATGGAACTGTTATTGTTAAGTAGAATTTGTAATTGTGATCATCTGCTTAGAAAGGTGCAAGAAAGCAGTAGGCTTTTCTTGCTCTGTGGCACTGCAGACCAGCTATTTCCACATTGTAAAAGAAGGTGGACAACAAGAAGTGATCAGCGTATTGATTTGGTGTCACAGATTTTGAGTTTCTTCTACTTTCTTATTGGTTTTATACTGACCCATTTACTTTCTCCCATTATTTCCTGCTGACAGGTCGCAGATCAGAGACTGTAGCTGGCTGATAGCAATTTAGATTTGTCTCATGAGGTTTTTTGTCCTGTGTGATACTTGCTGCTCTAAAAGTGCTGTTGCTATTTCATTTATACATTCTGCATGAGAATCTAATAATATTTTAATTACTCCATGCATGTATTTATTCTTTAGCTACTAGAAAATCTCTGTTGGACTTTAAAGTATGGAGCTTCCCTGAAGGAAATATTTCCCAGCCTGCTAGATCTTAGTGATACGAGATCATCTTGGTATTTATTATAAAGCATACTTTTCTTTATTTTCTCCCATGGCTTCCAGGCAAGCATTTTTGTAGCTCCCTGAACAAATCCCTTGTCCCTCCAAGTTGGATATTTGTCTCCCTCTCGCTTCTCCTCAGCCGAACAGTATCTCCTTCTCCTTTAAGCACTTTAATCGTGCTTGCTGCTTTTTAAACCATTCTCCCTGTTTACTCACGTGCTCATACCTATTACACGTGGAATCAGAAGCAGCGCTGATCCACATGCACAGTTAATCTATTCCCGCACCTTCCCAGGTCAAGCGGCCGGCAGAACCCACGGAGGAGCTCCCTGGGCCAGCCCTGGAGCTCTGCCGCGGTCGTGCTGCTGAGAGTGCCGATGGAGGCACCACTGCTCGTCTCAAGGGCTGACCACAAACTCATTTGAACGGGTTTTGTCTGGGAATCCAGGGATTGCTGTGTTGTGATCTTCCTGGGACCAATTCTCTGCTCGCTTCCCTTAGAATAAATCTGCGTAAGTGAGGTTGCTTGAATTTTGCAAATCTTTATTTTTGTTTCAGTTTGAAGCATTTGAAGGCAGACCGTACTGGTTTATGTTGGCTCTGGTCAAAGGCGGTCCGTGCTGCCGCCAGGGCCGAGCGAGACCAGCGTGGAGTGCTCCGGACAGTCCCTTCGGAAATCCTAACAGAGAGCAAAAGTGTAAGAGCGGCCACAGCATCCAAAGGGAACTCTTCCAAACCAGGAGCAGAGACATACTGCAGGGAGAAGACCCTTAATACGTGAGTAAAAATTAACGAATTATTCTAAAATGGCTATGCTGAAATTTTACACTGAGGAAAGTGACCAAGCCTGGAAAGTGGATGAATTTGCCGATATCACACAAGTGAAATTAGTATCAAGCACCTGAGAACTACCAGTGAGTCCCTCCCAGCTGGCTCCCCGCTAGACCCTTCCTCTCCTTCCCATCCCGCCAGGAATGCCTTGCCGGCCGGCTGAGCTGTGACACCGCTGCGGCGTCCTGGTGCCGGCGTGACAGGGAGCCTTTGGAAAGCCAGTCTCCCGGCGGGAAGCAGGCTAACAAGGTTCTTGGACAACACAAGGTAAGGAAGGAGTAAATTTATGTGGGGATTGTTTAACATTAACATTAGGTATCTAATCAGATCGGCATTTTTTTTGCGTGCATTCTAGCATAGAAGGAAAGATGGGGTATTTAGGCTGTGGTCACATCATGTGGGCTGATAACGAATTTAGGGACTGATAGATAGGTGTTGATATGCATCAGATGCCTGGTTGCTCATTTTGATCCGTGTGTTCGCTGGGGGTACAGGGGTTGAAAGACCAGTGTGTGGACATGCTCCTCTCCAGACCTGGAGGAGCACACAGTCTTTCAGGAAGGAAACGCAAGGCGGAAGGCCCAGCTGCAGGCAGCTTCCCGCCTCCAGGCCTCAGCTGGCTGTGGGAAATGGGCGATAATGGCACTTCTGTTCCTCACCGGCTTTCTGAAGAGAAGGCTGCTAAGCAGCATGAGATGCATGGGCAGTCTAGCAAAGGGGTGGTTTGTATATACAGGGTAAACGGCTAGCTCAACGGGGTACCGATTCCAGAAAACTCCCTGCTGAAGTGAGGCATGGGAAAGGGACCTGCACGGTGCTGGTTCAGCTGGCTGCGCTCCTCTGTGTCATTCCTTGACAGATTTACCATGCAGTTTTGGTTTGTTTTCCCCTCTCCAGTCCTTCAGAGCGCGATTCCTGTTGTTATGATTTAATGCACACACCTTACAATATAGCAGCTCAAGACGGTAGATTGAAAGATTTATGTTGCTGATTCAGCCACAAACGCACCAAGTGAAGCAGTGCTTTCAGTAGCTTCCTGCATTGTGCTGAGGTGGTTGGTCAAGGGCGTCTTAGTGAAAGACACGGCGAGCTCAGTCGTACCTGGGCACGCGTTTGATCACTCTGTGTTTCAGGCACTTGTATTTACTGCAGAGGCAGTTTGTTTCACTTACAGCTCTACATCTTCAGCAACTATTGAAGCAGCTTAAATAAGCTTTGCTCCAGTATTTGGACATTGACCCACTTTTTTCTTGTTTGTTTAGTGAAACTGCTGCATAACTGCCCCAGCAGAGCCAGGAGTTATAAACAAACTTTGCCTGCAGAGTCTGTGTTTAGTTCAGCTTTCACCTTGAGACAAAACCTTTGCTTTCCGGAGGAGCCGGGACACTCTCGGCAGTACCTCAGCACAGCGCACACCGACCCCCCTACAGTAAAACATAACGGGGAAAAGGCAGTAAAAAACCCCATGGCATATGGGTTCTTTTTAATGGAGTGTGTGATTAACTTGCAATCTATTGACATTAATTCATTTCAGTATTAGGCTTCGTCATACCTTTGTGATATATAAAGCTGCTCTGAACAGATTAGCCTATGATCTCATTCATGTCACTGTAAATCCAAAGTAACTCACTTGCAAACAGCACTTACAGTAGGTCTTCATCAGCGTCCCTAATAATGAGTTTGTCCTACGGTAGGTTTTTGTTCTTTACACCTGACAGTGCAAGTCGTCTTGTTTGTAATTGGTGATTTTTTTTGGAGGCAGAATTGTTTGCTAAGGCTGTAAATATTTAAATCCATCTAAATATTCTAGAATATAAACTGTATTCTAGTGAATATTTTAATCTGAACAGACAGCACCTACCTTGAAAATATAAATATAAAGCATTTAATCTGCAGTCTAAACTATTAAAAGCAGTCCGACTGAAGTTGGACAAGAAAATAATTATGGTATCAATTCTGTGGTCTATGGCAATGATAAGTGGATGGCTGATATCAAAACCAGGAAGGAACCACCATCACCCATACAAAGTTAGCCGTGCCTTTCAGAAATAAATCTTTTAGGAACTTGCGGAGGCTTCTTGTGACTTGGAGGACCTTTCAGCAGTGAGATGTCTGATTGGACAAATAGGCAAATCTTTAAAACTATATGTTTGCACCAGTAAATTCATCCAGAGACATTTTTCCTAAAGGGTTTCCCTGCAGGGGAGCTATTATACATGTTCTAGCCTGAAACTTGAGCTGGACAGAGAATGGAAATTGTGTTTCACAGACAATTTTGAGATTTTGAAATTTGTTTTCATTCCAATTCAGAACAAAACCTCAAAATGTTGAAATTCTCCACAAAGGAAAATTCCACAAAAATAAATAGTTTTGGTTTATTTAGATCATTAAGACTTTTAAAAATGCATATATTATATAAAGTAAAAAAAATCTAAAATGTTTTATTTGAAAAATTGTTGGCATTTTTTTCCTCAAAAAAAAGTTGTTTAAAAATAATAGTTTCACAAAACATTTTGATTGTGACAGAATGACATTTTTGAAGGAAAGATACTCCATTAAATAATTTTCCGTCTGAAGTTCATTAGAGTCCCTTTTGCCATGCTATCAAGACCTTTTGCTGTAACGCAAAAACTCTACAAATAGTCTAGCGCCAGAACCATGGGCTATAAAGCTGCCGCTTGTCTTCTTCTAATTGCACCTTTGGGCTATGGCAAGACCTAGAAGGTCCGAACAGATGTCTCTTTCTCCTTGGCACAGTGTGAGCAGTAAGAAAGGAGCACTTTTTTTCTGAAAAGAGCTCTCAAGGTGTCAGAGAATTGGCTTGAAGTTGCTCTCGCTGCCACCAAGCCCCCTGACACAAGAAATGCTCTTCCTGGCAGGGGAGCAAGTAAACAAACCAGCAACTGGCATCAATGCTGGCACCTTCCATTGAAAAGAAACAACCCACAGAAGGAAATGTGTTCCTTCTCCGTCACTAACAGGGCAAAGTCCATGGTGAACAGACTCTAGGACACTTTAGCAAATAGCAATGTCAATAGCCTGTATCCCAGAGCTCAAGAGAGACAATGGTGACATGCTTTCAATGCCTCTGCTGAATTTTGGAAGACTTGTGCTGTTTCAGGTTTATTTGAATGGAAGGGAGTTTCATTTTTCATCCATGTCCATGTATGAACTATTCGACACCGTGGACAGATGGAGGATGTATCTCTAGCTGAGGACTACACAAAGAGCTCTAGATAATACGATAAGCACTGGCCACACTGCACCGTGTCAGTACAGCAGCAAGGGAGAGAGGCACAATGGGCATTCCTCCGTGCAAAGGCAGTGAAGGCAAATGCCCGCTTGTACTGGCCGCCCTCCGACCCCTTCTCAGGGGCCTGGACAAAACAGATGGAGCTAAAAGACTTTATGGGTTCTGCTGCCTCTTTGTTTCTGATAAGTGAAACATACTTGGTGTGTGTCATGGACGATGACAGGGGCAGGTGATGAGGTTATTGGATGACAAACCTGGTCACACAGGTCTAGTGAGATTCTTGTCCTGCACGCTGTGCCCAATGAGGAGGAGCAGCAGCGTTTGGCTCCCTGTTGTATGTACACAAAGCCAGCATGTTGTCTGCAAGTGGGACGTTAGGGTTTGGAGAGTAATTCTGGAATATGTTTTTCTCCTTGGGATATTTCTGAACTGCAGTCAGCGTGCTCCCCACTAGAAAGTGACATGTAGGAGCCACCCTCTCTTGTTGAAAACTTAGTAGAACGTCTGTACAATATTATGGTCACCAAACTATGTCGGAACCTAATTGGTTGCATGTGGGATTGATTGCTTTAATATAAAGAAGTGAATGCACTGAAGACCTGCCAGAGGTTGTGGCAAAGATCAAAGGAGGTCAGATAAAAGGCCAAATGTAGCTTTAGTGAGAGCAATTGTAATTGCAGCACTTCAGTGGAAGAGCTCCTGCCAGCTCTGAGCTGTGACGGTGGTCTTTTGTTGGGCACGTGGAGATGGGCCTCGACAGGGCCTGCACTTGACCGCCGTGTCCATCTTCTCATGCAAACATTATGGTCCAGGCAGCTGCGTGGTTTCATCTTTAGCCGTAGCCAATAATTCAGTGTAAAGAGCTCAAAATGTTTCAGTCCTCTGGGAAGTAAAAATCTCTCTTGAGAAATATATAACTTAAATGTCTTAAACAATTGTTAGAAACTCCATAAAAGCGTCAGGAAAGAGGCACCAGCCTTCCTGGTAACCCTGCCACCCTCCCATTTTCCCAAAGACTGTAACCACTGCAGAGCTGTTACCATCACGTTGTGCCCCCAGGCAACAGCCCCACTTGGAGGCCAGGAATCCACTGTATCCCAAAGAGAAACCCCTACAGTTCCACATCAGGGTGCAGAGCCCGTGGGGCCTTGCACCGGACCTGGCTCACCTTCGGAGCTTGAGCACGTAGCTGCAGCTCCACGGCGCTGCTCCATCAGCTGTGGCTCCCTTTGGGGAACGGGCTCAGTGGAATCCTGTCAGAATATTTGTGTTAATGTGAGATAGGTTTCTAGGCAAAAAAAAAAGTGCCATGAACTTATTTTTCCATCAGCTAGTTGTATCAGCTATTCTTTGTTGGTTTGCTCCCATCTCAAAGTGAAACAGCTCTGCTCGGTGTTCGAAAGCAGTGAGTGTCTGCAACAAGGATGGTTTCGGTGCAGAACTTGGGCGGACGTCACTAAGGAAGAGCAAAGCCCCAGCCCCCGCCAGAGGCACGGCCGAGAGAGGCTGCCCTCTCCCCAGGGCTGCGCCGGACACAGGGGCCAAGGGCTTGTGCCAGATCCAGTGAGCTTTTACGAGGCTCAGCCTGTGTGATGAGAGATGCAAGATAGAGCTTATTAGACAACACAAGGTGCTGCCATTAGGCACACACAAGGCAAAGGATCAACTCCCATGCTTGGGTGTAGTCTCTGTTTAAATTTTTGTGGCCATGGCTACAACGGTCACGAAAGAGAAAGGCAGCGCGCTTCTGGCAACCAAGCCATGCTGGCAAGAAGCCTCGTCCCAATAGCTGAGTCTCTCCTTTCCAGGTGGGCACCTTCAGGCTTGCCAGGGTGTCCCTAGCGGGGCCAGGCGAGGTCGAGGGGCTGAGAGCCAGAGTGGCAGTGGGCACCCTGGTGAGGGAGCTCGCTGCCGTCTCTCCGCCCCGCCAGCACTCACCAGCGTGGCTGCAAACAGCCAGCGTGAGGGGCAGAACAGGAATCTTGCCAGACGTCAGGTTTGATCTGCACTGGATTTCCAAAGGCTTTTGGGGCTCCTCCCATCTGCAGAAAGCGCTCTGTGCCTGGCCCTGGACAGTTTAGGGCTGGTCTTCCCTGATGGGCTCTGGATGAATTACCCTCTCCTATGACATGTACGAGGAACTCTTGAGATATGCCTAAACACAAGCCCTGTAATTATGGTGCACGTGTTAGCAAATTAGACCAAACTAAGCCAAAGGGCCTTACCAAGGTATGAGATGATGCTGCGTTACATGCCTGCTCTCTGCAGCTGCCCGGTCGGAGGGGACACTGCTACACGGCCATGAGCTTGGCAGCGCGTGAGGAGGGCAGCTTATCGCAGTGTCTACAGCCCTGCCCAAAGTCCCCCGAGGTCCAGGGAGGTACAGATTGCATGGACTAAGGCCGTTTGAACACAGCACCCTTCACTGAACTCATGAGCACATTTTAAAGCCTTTTATTTCCTCAAATACTGGTGTGTATTTAGACACCTGCAAAAGGGCCATGCCCACTTGGCACTCACCAGCCTGCTGCGGCTCATGAAGGGGCTGCCTGGACTCCCAGCAGAGGCTGGGGCTGGTGCCGAGCACTCCAGAAATTCCTCTCTAGCTCTGATTCTGTTTGCTTTATCATCTCTGCAGAACAAGCCATCTAAAAGCCGCCTTCTGAAGGGCCCCGTATTAAAAAGCCCCAAACACTCCATGGCGCTAAGTGGTGACTCAAAGCGGTGTTATTTTTCCCCCATGAGACACTTGGGGAAGCCGAGGCAGCATGGCTGGAGTGTCCCTGTGACCTGTGCCTGTGACTTTGAATGGCTTCGACCTTCTCAGCACTGAGCAGAGGTGCCAGTGCCTCTGAAGAGCTGAGAGAAAAGTCCATTGCATACAGAAGCCATGAATTAGTCAGCCCTTTTTTCATTAGCAATTCATTAATTAGTACTAATTTAACAAATAAGTGCCATGATTACCTTGATTAGGACTAGAGTGGAGGGGAAGGTGTGGGATATTGTGGGGTCTCTCCGGCGTAAGTGATGCCCTGGTGGGAAGGAAGGCGCAGCCCTGTGGCTGCTTGGACGGAGGGCAGGCGCTGGCTCTGCAGAAAGCAGCCACTCTCGGCAAATCCCCAAAGGCAGCACATTTCAGGCTGCCAGCCCGCTGCTGCGAGCAGGGAGGTCACGGTGGGTAGAGCGTGTTGCAGAGGCTGGCAGAAACCTCTGGAGAGGAGGAGACTCTTGCTTTTTATGGTGGGGCTAGGGGAGCCTGAGCCACCGTCATGGGGCTTCTGACGGCGGTGTCCCCTTGCAAATGAGTGGTGAGCAAGACAGGCACCTTCAGAGACTGTCACGGCAGCAGCAGGGTGTCCCGGTGACAGTCCTCATCCCTAGTTTCTACCTGATGCCATCAGCTCCCTGCACCCAGCCTGTCTGTGTCCCTGACACAAACACCAGGATCCCCCCTAACTCACAGGGTGGAAATTAAGGTACAATAAGCAATTTTGCAATGGCCTCTTCTCACTGTGGTGCTGCCTGATTAGAAAAGAAGGTGAAATCTCTGCAGGGGGACCTTTGACACATCCCCTGCAAAATTTGAGTATGGCACCCTGCCCCTGAGGGTGTTCCAGGCAGCGAGGGAGCTGAGCGCCGGGCTGGCACCCGGTACCGCTGCCATGGCGTGGCCCGGGCTTCTCCGAGGGATACAGCTCCTCCGCTGCCACCCAACCCGGTCAGCTGCCCTGGAGCAAATTTCCCTATTTCCATCCCAAAATACTATGGCAGGTAAGAGGTGTTGAGGTGATGTTGCACATATCTTGTGGGCTGCTGCACAGCCCGCTGTGCTCAGAATCTCTAGCTGAAGCAGTGCTCCAGAGGAAGCAGCAGTTATCTGTCTATTGTCCCATTGCTGCTTTTTTTGCAACAGGGATGACTCCTTGACATTAGGCCTATGGAGACTGCCCGTTAATAGTAGTTTTAAATGGTCAAGAGGTTACAGCAGCAAGGAATGTTAGTAAAAAAATGTCTCTGTGGAGTTTAAACAACCAGTATTTTAGGCAGGGCTTGGTGGGTTACTGTCCCTGCACAAACAACTAGAATGTGAGAGTCTGGGCTGGGAAATACTTAAACTGTTTGGAAAAACTTGTTTTGTGCAGCTTGAGAGTGTCCCTGGAGGCTGTGGCCCGATGCCATGACTCCTGGTAAAGGCTGGGCTGCAGTAACAATGAAGCTTTTATGGGGAAGCTGGAGTACAATCAGAAACTTTTTGGTCCCGAGGGATTATGGGGAGGGGAGTTCCTGGGTTCAAGATGTCTGGCACATTATGCACATTTCCACCAGGATTTGGGGGTGTTCTACGGCATGCAAGGTATGCAAATTGCTAAATGTGTTTCCAATTTTGCTGTGTTGTGCCATCTTTGTTGGGCGATCGTTTTCTCATCAGTGTAGCCAGAAGACAACATGGGTTCGTAGCACGAGAGGAAAAGTGTGGTTGTCTTGCAAGCAGTATTGACCTATGAAGAGCATGTATTTTTGGTTCTCCAGTGTGCTCCTAACTGGGTGGCTGCAGACTATTCACTGATCAAGCTTCTTCTAGTAAGAAGTGTCCTGAACTGAAAGGCATCTTTGACGGACCACTCCTTACCAAAGTGATCAGGTGTGCGCATAGAAACTATCTTGTTCCCTGTTGCTATTGCTTAACCTTAATCATTTGCATGCTGTATGTAGCAGATGGCAGCAGGAGGTCTAGCAGGTTACCGAAGTATCCACTCAGGCAGCATCATAGCCTCAATTCAGATTTACTTCAAAGGCATCATACTGCTGGTAATTAGTTTGAGGGCTTTGTTACAGGAGAGAAGGCATTTCCTATTAGACATAGACTTCCATTACTAATGGTGTTCACTACTAGATAAAACAGGGCAGGATGGGCCCTACAGACCAAAGGAGAAGATACGGGGACATTCCTGAGGGTTGAACTAGCACTGACAGCATACATCTGTTCTAGCACCTGGTTTGGGGACATTAAATCTGATCCAATGCCCATGGAAATCAGTGAAAAGATTCCTGCAGGTTTCGGTAGCCTAGGGAAAGGACCGTCCAGAGGCGGAGGAGCAGCTGACCCAGCATGGTGTGAGCAGACAGATTTCTCCTCACCAGCCTGCAGCGCAGGGTGGTGGCTGTACCTGGCGCTCACTGCGCACCCCAGACCCTGCTTTGCCAGGGCGTGGGAAAACAGGCATCACACCGCCAGAGCCTGGGAGCAGAGAGGTTGGAAGTAAATCTGTCCTTTTAGATTAGAGAAATGTAGTCACCAAGCTGGGACTGCCCAAAGATTGTAGGGTTTGGTGGGTTTTATTGCTGCTGTCTTTCCTTTCCCTGAACTCTGAAGGAAGCGAACCACTGGCACGGGGTTGGCTGGCCGATGGAGTTACCCTGCCAGGGCCCCTTGTCCCCCCATTTTGTGTGTCTTCCCCTTGGTTTGCTGAGGTTTAACCTCGGGTCTGTCTCCAGTTTGGAAACACTGAATGGCCCTTAATGACAGCAACACAAACAAACCCTATGAAGGCAGGACTGTGATTTACATGGGGTTAATTACCACAACAAGCATGTTTATTCAGTTCTCTAATAAATCCTTAAGACAGGAACAAGTACTAGCTTGACCAGATTCATCCTGTGCATACATTTTTCTTGTAGCCATTTTTGTAAATCTGTATGTGCAGGATAGAAAAAGACAAAATATCTCCCATGACTTGGGCAATAACTCACGAGCTGTGTGCTTCCCTGCCTGGAATAACATCAGCATTTGCTTCAGATCTGATAGAAAGTAGACTTAATCATTGCTTTTGCTGTCCTGTCTTTGTTTTTTTAAAGGAAATTAGTAGATCACAAACGCATATGAACTACAGCAGTGCGATCTATTGCTCTGACGCCTACTTGCCACAGGAGGAATGTACATTTGTCTACATTTATTTCTGCTAAACTAATAAGACCTGATTGTTATATTAATGAGGTTAAAAACCTGCAGTGGCAGGTGCTGCTGCATGCCCAGGCCCTGCTGTGTGAAGCAGTGCTTCTGCGAGGGTCCTACAAAGTGTCCATAATTTGCTTAAATATTACTGATTACTGTTGAAGATTTGCACCATCGAACAGAATGAATAGCTTGGCTTCATCCATCTGATTTACAGAAGAGGTAACTGATGTAGAGAGATGGCCAGTGGCTCTGGGATGCTCTGGCTTTAGGAGATGAATCACCTGAATGACTATCTTAAGCACTGTCCCCGACTCAGTTGCGTTCTGATATACGCAGGTTGCAAAAGCTTTTCTTCAGCTGTTTGTTCATCTTAGCTTTAGCTGTCTTCTAGATTTTCAGTGGCCACACGTATAGGGTTGACTGTGGTGTCCCTGATTTGCGAGAAGAGGGTTTGCAGTGGCTCAGCGCTCCTCCGGACAGGGCCCCCCGCTGTTCCTGAGGAATTTGTGTCAGGCAGAACATTTCATACAACATGGAAGATTTTGTCACCTTGATTCAAAGGAATTAACGCTTAAAGGTAACGTGAGACAAGGCGAGCTCTTTACTTTAGAACACTCGTTGTGCCATTGATGTACACAGTACAGTAAATAAACAATGAGTCCGCTGTGGTATTTATACTCACTGCACATGCATTTGCAAAATAGGATTATTTGCAATCCAATAAAATTGTACTGCTTTTAGGCAGAAACCCTGTGTGTTCGGTGAAGTGCGCTCCTCAACTTTTCTTACCATTTATCAACCCAACACATTCCTCCCCTTTTTTTTAATGCCTTCCATTAATAGTTAAGAAAAACCTAGGGAAAACAAACACTCTATTCCTGATTGTTTATTCATCAGTCTCCTAGGAACCATAATTGCGTCTCCCAGGAATTGTGTGTTTTATCATACTGTATATCTTAAAGAGCCACTTTAGGTAAAATAACAAGGAGTGCCTTATGAAGGAAAATTGGATTCATTTTAAGACTTTTTTAACCCTCCAAAGAATGGCTCTTTGTTTACTTCTTTAGTTCATGTGGCAACTTGCCCAAGTAAATACTATGCTGCATAAATACCAGAGATTGGTATTTATGATATTACATAAACATACTCCGAATAATGACTCATTGTTGCAGTGAAGAAGAACACAAGCAATATACATTGCAGTCAACGCATTATTTCTCATCACAGAATTAAGCGGCACTGAAGCCTTGTAGTACAAAATGATACTGTTTAGCATATCTGAGTTTACTAAATTAAACAGAAAACAGCAAAAACAGGAATGTGATGAGGATAAGACACACAGCAGGTTTAGTTATCAATATGCAAGGTGAGGAATCAGAGGTTAGGTATATTTTAGGGTTGATTGGCGAAAGGTTTGTTGCCCTTTAAACTAAAAACTCATCCCGTGCATTCATCCTGCTGTTGCAAGAAGGAGCTGACCCCTCAGGGTTTGTACTCCTGGCCTGCAGCGAGACACGGGTCTGCTTACTGCAATAGGATGTTGATGCCGGTTTCTCAGTCATGGAGCCACGCTTTCAAGTGACTTTATTTTTCAGAGTCTTAGTTTATCCAGCTACAATGTCATTAAACATTTACCTGTATTTCAGCAAAATTCAGTGTGTGCAAGGATTTGTGTGAACAAAATTGCCACCATGCCACACTCTATATTACTGCCAGATGATGTTTGCCCTGCTGCATGGGGTTCAGATCTGAGAAATCAAAATCCCAAAGGGAGGATACGGATGCCAAACCTTCTCTTTTAAAGCCAGTGGAGTATTAACAAACTTTATTTTTCAAATCCATGATTGTAGCCTGTCTCGTCCAAACAGCAAAAATAAAATACATCCAAATCCCCAAAGGGCCACTGAAGCACCCCTTTAAAAAGGATGATGAAAATTGTCACCCATAATAATGCACTAGTCTAAAAGTGTGATTTTTTTAAAAATTCTCTTTCCCTGAAGCAGCCACAGCCTTTGAGGAACAGCAGAGAAATCTCAAAGGCAGAGCATGACCCCAAAGCGGGTGCTCAATCCTCCTAAAATGCAGAAGTTTGGAAGTGCTTTATGGCGGATGCACCCTACTTCAGGTTTGTGCATTGTGGCAAAGGGGTGGCTGCTTGTGTTTGCTGTGGTTTGTCATCAGCAGAAGACATTTCCTCCCCAGGTGTGAATAAAGGGATGAAATGAGGAGTACTCCTCCTTTCTGCCTGCTCTCTCATCTGAGAAGATAGGGCTGGATGCTCCGAGCAGCCTCGAAGTTCATGGGTTTATGGAAACCTCTGCACTACCGCATAGTAGCTGTTTATTGTGGTTATTTAACTGTACCTTATTCCTCTATTTTTTTCTGGTTCCTGGTTTTACTTCTTTAGGCCAAGCCCACTGTGTTTAAGCAGAGCTGTGTTTTGATGTTGTCCTGGGTGCCATGTGCTAGTCCATCTTCTATGTGAGGTCTCACTGGATAAATGGACCACTCGTTGACTGTTTCTTCCTTGTGCTTCACAATACAGGTCAGGAGAGAGCACAGATGACGGGAGAATAAAAGGCTGCGGGTCTGCACGGAGCAGGGAGCAGAGGAGGATTCCTGGGCCAGGACCCACATGCGTGCCAACAGTTTGCTGAGGCTGTGCTAGCCAGGCTGGGGATGGCTGTGGTGCCCTCTGTGCTGCTCTGGAGGACAGAAGATTTGTGCCTGGGCCGCTGGCAGCCTGAAGTGCTGCAGGTGCAGGCAGAAGGCTACACCTTCAAGGTTTGTCCTTAATCCCTATTTTTCCAGAAAAAAAATGGAGCAGTAATGTACATTAGCAAAGTTGAGAGAACAAGAAATATGGTCAAATTTCAAATTCAACCACAGTTTTATTTTTTATTTTTTTATTATTAAACCAGAGTTTTATGGTGTATAGTGCTCTTCAAACACATACTGGGATATTGTGCCAAGACATCACTCCTTTATTTGGATTTTGAAGCCATGCCTCACTACCAGTTATCTCAAAACACGTATTGAAGCCTGTCCTAGGCAGCTTTAGCTGGAATTCTTCCCTCACATTGTTCGGGGGCTGCTGTTCTCTCTTCCTGGGAGCCTGGGGGATGAGATGGCAGACTGAGGTCAGCAGCAAAGCCTGAGAACGAGCAAGCCCCATCTGAGCCCCACAGCAGTCAGTGGGAAGGCTTGGGTGGACAGCTGTGGTTTTGACTCAGGCCCAGAGATACTAGAAAATAACAAAGGGGACAGAAGAAAATAGCTTGGTCAGCCTTGGGGGCTATTCCTCCTGTCTTTTAAAAGGAGTAAGTATATGGATTTTGGTATGAATTTCTCTAAGAAGTAGTTTCTGCTCCAGCCAGCCATGTCACAGTGGTGCCCCTGTGATGAAGGCGGAGTAATGCTGAGCTTACAGGTTTAAACATCCTTTTCCAGCGTAGTTCATTGCATGGAACTGAGAGTCACGGGTCTTCTCTCTAAGGTGCTGGTCTGCTCTGCATAAAAGCATTCATACACTTTGCATAAGCGTGAGGATCACACTCACAAAGAATGATAGTACTGCTTAAGTAGTTAAGTTAGTTATTTATTCATTTAAATGTATGTGGATCAAGACATTTTTCTGTGATCTAAAGCGGCTGCCAAACCTCTGATTAGTTTGTAACTAGTATTGTGTCTTGTTGTCTCCTTTTGTTTCACATAAAAGGATGCAGACATGATTTCACTGACAATTGCTTTGAAAACGGCAGCCCTCTTAGCACCTCCCGAAGAAGAACACAGGCAAGAAACTGCATTTCATTACTTTATTTCTGCATGAGTAAACTGCACACCCATGATCTCGGCCCTCTCTGTGCCTATAGAAATGCACAAGAAAAATTCTCTTCTAGGCAAAATGTACGTACGTGGGCCTAGTCCACAGACAGCACTTACACATCAGGTTGGGTTTTACATTGTTCAGAAGTTCAGCTAGCTAAACAAGGCAATTCCGGTCTGGCTCCTTTCCCTAACTATTGCTGCACAAGGGAGTACCCACGTGATTGCAGAAGGTAGAGAAGGATGAGGCAAACTTAGAATTAACTTTTCTTGAGATTGCTTAGGAAAGGATCCTATAACTCGAAGATGGTCTCACAGCCGTTCAGTGGTGCTGCTTGCTTCTGCCACTCCCCACATATGCAGACAAAGCAAATTCTCTCTCCCAATTTCACCCATTCTTGTTTGTACAATGCGTTTTTCAGGTATCTTTTCTATTATTTTTCAAAGATCTTTTCTATTATTTTTGTTGTTCAGAAAGCAAAAAGATAAATAAATCTGCAGTCTAGACAATGTCAAGTGTTAATTAAAGTTGTCTGACAGGTGGGAAGTTGACATCCAGTTACCAAAGGAAGAGACTCATCTCTTTTTTGGCCAATTCAGTGTCAGATTTTTTTGGGTCCTGAAAAATCCTAACTACTGTGCAGAGAAAGATATTTCTCCCCTGCATCAGCTATTCTCAGGGGTGAGAATGGTTCAGAGTAAGGATTCACTACTCCACAGATAATGTTTGTTTGTAAAACGTTTTAAGATTCTCAAGTCAAAGGGATGTAGGGACCACATCCACAAATACATTACATTCAGACAAGGCATATAGCTATAGAAGTATGTAGATGGGAAAAAAATGTTAGATTATTTCATTGAACTTTCTACAATTCTGCACAGTGTAAAACCTTGTTAAAATATAAATTTGGATTTTAATTCTACTGTTCAGTAAATCACCAGCGAGTTGCACCATAGTGTCACCGGCGGAGCTGAGAATTATCACAGACAGAAAACGGTGGCTGCAAAGGAAGCACTGGTAAGTCAGATGGCAGTGAGAGTGGAAAGTGTGCGTGTATGACAGTGGTCCCAAATAGGATCCTTACCCAAACACCTGGGAACTACATCCTTCTTGCCTCTGGCCTCCAGAGTCAGAGGGCATGAGCGTCACCATTCCTGCCACCCACTGCCTGAGAGCAAGGAAGGGCAAGGACAGCACCTGTCAACATTCAGGGTTTGTAGTGCCATCACCCAGTTGTCACCTGCCCTGTTCCATCTGGGACAGGAGCTGTGGAGCCACAAGCCCTTTCATGCTCCAGTTTCATACCCCTGTTGTAGCTGGTCACCTCCATCTGGCAGCCAGGCTGCCCCGTCCACCTCACCCCCACAGCTCCCTGCCAGCGCTCGGCCTTGGCTTTGCATCTCTGTGGTCTCTTGGCTCCTTTTCTTCCAGCCAGGTGTCTGCTTGGGTGGAGAGATCAAAGTGTAGAGACGGACTGTAGGTGAAAGGAAAACGCACAAGAGAAGCTCCCTGAGAAAAGGCAGACTGATGACTATGTTGTCTGATGTAGTATATATATAGCTTTTCCTGGCATTCCTTCTAACTGCTGCGTTGTGCCAGGATTGTGCTTTTGAATTTGTAAATAGAAATATACTGAAAAAATAGCTCTTTCACCCAGTGCTCTGCAGCTTGTCCTTTCTGATGCAGCTGTCTGTGAAATGACTTACGTACATTTTAGCGTAAGACCAGATAAAGGTATGTGAGTGTATACTTTCGCTCTCCACAGAAGCTTCTGTTGCTCTGCAGCATTCAGCATTTGCCCCATCTCCATGGTACAGCTCACCTGTCCAACTTAACCCATGATAGGAAATTTACTGGACAATATCTGGAGAAAAGCTTAGTACTGGTGCAGAAGGTACCCAGAGAGCACCTCTGCTTTCTGCAAGAGATGTGGTGTCTGGTGTCGAAGAGCAGTTGCAGCTGGATAATGAACTACAGCGGTGGCCTGGATTCTCCCGTAGCTGATAGAGTTGATATTGCTGCAAATGGCAGGACCTACAGCCTTTGGGCAGCTGCATTCCGTAGGTAGACACTACATCATGCAATGCCTCAAGTACCAGAGGATTTAACGATAACGTATTTAGCATACTTAACTGTGTTATCCATGGAATATTTTCTTTAAATCACTAGTATAGAAGACTTTATCTTAGAAAAAAAAATAAATCTCAATGTTTTTGTCAGATACCTCCAAGTGAATCACTAGTCATTCTTGATCACTAAAGAACTGATGTTTTTCCTATCTGCATATGCTCTAAACTCACCTGTGATCTGAAGAAAACGGGCAGTGTACTTCCTTTCGTTTGCATCAGTGTGCTAATGAAGATTCTGCAATGGGATTTTATCTGACAAGATGATTAATTGCATTGCTGCATGAGTGCAAGTGGAATTCGAGTCCATCTGCCATCCCTGTGTTTGGCGCTCCATGGGGTAAGGGCATTTTGGTCTGTTTTTAAAAAGAAAAGCTCGGCTTTTGCCAAATGTGCAGCTTTGACTTGAAGGTGGGTCTGTTGATTGAGTTCCATTTTTTACCACTTTGCTCCTGTAACCTTAACTACCTTTTTTAAAGAAAACTGAGATCATCCTCATTGATGACATTGTATGAGTCAGAGACTAGAAGTGTGATAGCTGTTCTCCTGCAACCACAGGCATCCAACTAGTATTATTTATCTACCATCGACAACGGGACATGCTCAAACTTGAAGGACTAGTGCTGACCTTCCCTTGCTAATCATTTATACACTCCTTGTTTTGAGTGCTCCACCTTAAGGTTTCTCATGACTCACTTTCTCTCTGGAGTGAACAAATAAATCCTGAAGGACTCTGTACACTTCCAAGTGTGTAACCTCTCCCCTCGTACTCGCCCTATTCTCAGCGACAGCAGCTCTCCAGGTAGTATTGCTGTTATTATGCTGTCACCTCAAAGAAGGAGAGAGCTGAGGATGGTGGTGGTCAGGTTTGGTTTAGGCTTCTCCTGCTGAATGTCAGCCCAGCGCTCTCACGGGCGCTACGAGGAGGGGATGAAGCTCCTCTGCTCTCTGGAGGCAGGGAAGTTGGACATTTATAGTTCATCATCCAAACGGGGGACCCCAAATCTTCAGACAGATACCTTGACCATAGTCAAAGTTATTGAAGCAAAATGAAACCTGATTGTATCTCACAGGGATGTATATATATTATAATATATAACATACATTATATATCATATCTACAATACAATATACATTATGTTATTATATATTTGCAGTTCTACCTTAGGTATAAATTATACCTTGCATGGGTATATATGTATGTGTACTCATATATGGGCATGTATATCCGTATATGCATGTGCATATACACATAAATATGCATGCATATGTATATACATATATGTATGTGTATTTATAAACACACATGCTTTTTTTTTTAGACCATTTTTGCTCATTGTACATGGCTGAGAGCTCTTAAGGTGGCCTACTTGCAGACATTTTTTTTACCTAAAGGGAACCGTAAGTCGAGGAGACCTGTTTCTGTGTTGTCCAGACCAAAAGGCACTGAAACGGACAAAGTGAACACTCAAATGCCGAGGCTGCTGCTGCTAGCTCTTATCCTCTCTGTATTGGTCCATCTGCTAAGAGGGGCTGCTAGTGCTGACATCCCCACTTCCCTTGCGCTGCTTTTGGGAGAAATAAGCCGTAAATTGTTGCAAATGCTTTGAAAATACAAAGACTTTACAAGGGTGAACGTTAGGACTAGCACAAACATTATGGAATATAGCAATAGCGGAAAAGCACCAATATCATCATTAATGAGACATGCAGCCGTTTGCAAACAAGACGATGAGCTTGAGAAACCTAGCGGAAACAGAGATGAGAGGAGGGAACATGGGTACAAGGAAAGACCATCTTGCCTTTGTCCTTTCCTTGTGTAGCTCTTCCCTGAGAGGCCTTGCAGGGAGGTGGGGGGGGTGGGCAGGACCTCCCCTCTGAAGGCTTGCGGGGGGCTTTGGAGAGAGCCAGCCTGCCCGGGGCAGGGCTGGCGTGGCTGTGGGCTCAGAGGTGGAGGGAAAGGGGGAACATCTTTTGGCTTATGTTCACCAGAGCTGTGGGGCTGGAGCTTAATTGCAGGGGCTTGGGAGAGGCCAGCAAGAGTGGAGGACACTCAAAATGTCATTGGAAAGAAGGAGGGAGGCTTGATCTAACACGCTAAGAGCATTGCTGCCCTGATGCTCCCTGGTCGAGACGCATCTAATGGGATGGAGCTTCACCACAGCAGTCACAGGGGAGCAGTGTTAGAAGTAGGGCACTGAGGGTTGGTCCAGTGTGAGGGAGTAACCTAAACAGCGGGGCTGTGATGCAGAGAAGGATGTGGTTCTTTTAATTCCTTCCCCTTGTCCCATTGTTTCCTTCCCAGGCGCGCACAAAATCTTCCTCTGCCCCTCCCTCCCAGCTCAGCTTTGCTCCTCTCCCGGGCTTTCTGGCCTTTCCCTGTTGTAGAGCTCACCAGTACGTACCCACGCCCAGTGCAGTAGGGACTTGCCCACATTGAGTTAAATTTGCCTTCTTTTGGCTATTTCTCTCTATCTGGGACCCATATGTTGAGCAAAACAATTGGAAATGGGATTAGTTCAGTACTTTGGCGTGGGGCAGCAGGAGGCAGGGCCAGGAATGGGTTCTTAAGACAAGGTTGTATTTCATGGCTGTGCCTGTTAGTTGTGCTGGGGGGACTCATTTTTGTGAATTTGCAAGCCCCATCGCAGCACAAAGCTGTACATGAGAGCCCAGGGTACGAGTCTCCTCCCTGTCAGGCGGGAGGATGTAGGAAGGTCTGGGAGTGATGCCACACAGTCAGGTCTCGCCTGCCTGCGACCTAAAGGACATGACCTGTCCTGCCATCAGCTTTTAGAGGCCAGCTCTCCCCAGCTTCAGAGGACGCTTTACGTGTGTGTGTAAGGGACTGCGGCAAGGTCAGGGCTAGATTGCTTCACATCACCAAAATACAAGTTCATGCATTCATCCTAGAGCAAGGCTTGTGCAACAAGACAGAATGGAATAACATAAAAGCTGGGAGCCAGAGCACACTGCAACCTCACTGGAGAATATGCCCCAGCAGCCCCACGGGAAGACGATGCTGAAACTGCTGCCAGGTTCATCAGGGAGTTTTCTTTTACCACAGACGTGACCTTAAAGCTTTCCTTTGCATGCTAAAGATGCCACCTTTGACATGCAGAGCTGCAGTGCAGTAGAACCACATCTTTTAATGGAAGTTCCCAGGCGACATGCCAGTACTCTGCAAACATACAAATTTATGGTCTTTCAGGTACAAACAGGCGTGATTTGTGATCCAGAGGAGGATGTGGTTCTTTCCATTCCCCTCCCCATCCCCTTCTAAGCCTTCCAAAGCACATGTGAACATGGCTCAGCAATGTAATATTCCCAGGGCTGGTAAACAATATTCCTATTCTAAATTACTTGAGTAACTTCACCAAAAATTAGTAAAATCCCCACAAGCACAGGCTATTAATCATTCTGCAAAATACTAGGCTAGCTTCACTGGTCTCACTCAAGACGTCCAGCAACTGTAAGGCTCATTCAAATCTCTGCTGCTGAATCTGTGCTCCTTTATTACTGACTCCAATTTAAAACTTTGTAAATATTGAACAGTTTATAAACCAGGAAAAAGTCCTTTCTCCAAATTTGAAATGTATTTCCCCATGCTGATCTTGCAGCAAAACAGGCAACGTTCCCACTGGAAAAAGGGCCTGATCCCCAGTTCTCCTGCTGTGCTGAAAAACTCTGTCGCTGCAGAGAGGCGCAGATAGCCCTGTGCTCGCCTCGCGTGGCTCTGTGCGGCTGGGATACGGGTGGCTGTGCAGCACCCGCGCCTCGCGTGCCCTCTACCAACCTTCTCCTGAAAATTTAAGTTGTTCTGAAAAGGGAATTAATACTACATTTTAAAGAAGGCAGCACTTCAATGCAGATCCTCAAAGGAATGCTTCATCATCCAAAGTATCACTGCATTGGTAATTCTTCCTTAGTCAAAGCCTTTCCATGTTTCTTCCTGCGATATTAAAATGGATTTAATAATCTGTTAAAACATCTAGTGAGATAAAGCTTGCTTCTAAAAATGGATTGGATGGAAGGTGTATCAAGTTATTTATCTTGCATTTTTGGTGGCTTTTTTTGAGCGTTGCTAATTATGCAGGTTACTGGTTTTGTCTCCTCTCCAATAAAAAGGACAACATTTGGAAGTGTTTCACCGCAGCTTCGGAGAACAGGAACAGGATGTCTTGTTCCCTGCATAGGATTCCTTCAAAATTCATTGTTATTTCCAGGTAACCTCTTCATCTGTCTGTTTGTCCTGCTGTCTCCCTGCTGTGTTGCTAACCCAAAGATCATTAGGGGTAGCTGCAAGACGGTTCAAACTTTACTATCCTAAAGCTGAGTTAATGGAAGTGAATGACAATTTTTCCAACTTTCTCAACAGGAATGCTGCTTGCTGTTATCGTGACTGGCTGGGTCCTTAAACTGCAGAGCAAAACATTTCCAATTCCAGAGTCTGGTGTCCTTCTCCAAGGTCTCTGGCTCTGGTGGCCAGGGCTGTTGCTTGGTGGTGCCAAGCTGGTGAAAAGCCACCGCTCGTCATCGTGCTGTACAGATGCTCCAGAGGTCGGCTGTGGCCATGGGTGACTCTGTCTCCATGACCATGGATGACTGTCTCCGTGACATGGGTGCCTGTCTCCGTGAGCCCAATGAGAAATGTGAGTTTTGTGGGGGTGCATGCCTTGGCAGCAGGTACAGGGCAGGGGGGTGCAGCCCCCTTCCCACGGGGTGCCCTCTGAGTTCAGGGGACTGGTGCAGTCCTGGCCAAGATGAGGCTTTAGAGTGGCAGATGTATTTTAGAAATAAGGGTTTCAAGTTCTTGGTTATCCTAAACTTATTGCCTACAGCGGGCAGTCCCAAGGGACAGGCAGAGGCTCCTCTGTCCCTGCCCGGAGCACAGAGAGCATTAACCTGTCTCTAACCAGGATCCCAGCTGTCGTGCGGCTCTGCCATTGCCACCTCCAGAGTTCTCCCAGGCGGAGCCCCGAGCTCGCCCGGAGGTTGTGGAGCAGGGTGAGCCCAAAGCCATTTCAAGGGACGTTTTTATTTCTAAGCAACGTGCTGTGACAGCGGCTGTTACTTGCAAAGCAAGCTTTTTCTGTTTTGGGGTTTTTTCCCCCCTTTCTTTGTAGTTTAGTTAAAGTGACTGTGGGTGTAAGCATACAGTTGGCTTCTGCATACGAGTGAAGCCGGCGCTGCTGCAAGCAGGAGGCTGCCCTGCCCGGGCTGGCTCGCCCGCAGCCCGGCGCGTCCCCGTCCTCCGCCTGGCAGCGGTGGGTGCCACCCCAGCTCCCTGCAGCCGCTGCCGGAGCCCTGGCAGGCCCAGCGCTGCGCCCGCGTCCCGGCCGGGCCCTCGGGGAGGGGGTCACGGCTCCGGGCGCGCGTCCTGCCGGGGCAGCATCGCGGGCGCCCACCCGGCAGCGGTGACTCACGGGTCGGGAGCCAGCCAGGGCCTGGCACAGCCCCGCACCGAAACACCGAGACACGGCCGGCGGCCTCTGCCGCGGCCCAGCTCGCCCTTCCTGACGCCCTTCCCCCGGGGTCCTAACTCCCGACTTTGTTGCTCTATAAACATAATAACAGTAATTATTCTCTCATTGGACACATAGCCATCTTCTTTGTTTGCAGGCTTAGATAAATATCATTCAAATCATGGAGTCTGATTCATGAGTCAGGACGATGGCAGCCCTCCAAAACCTCCTTGCCCATGGAGAGTGTGTTTGTGTGAGAGAGATAGAGAGTTTCACTGTATGAAGAGTAAGAAACTGGAAGCCAAGTGAATTAAATACAAAGCAGATAATTATGTGTAATTCATTTACTGACTAATGATTGCACCTGGTACAGAGGTTTATGAATTCATTTGACTCCGCAGAGGTTTTCAAAAACAATCTCCCCGCTAAAAGATAAAAACTAGGCTGATGTTTCTGAACAGACCAGCGTTTACATTAGTGTTATTGTAAGATTCTACCTTTTTGGCATATTTCGTATTTTATCTCATGGCATTTCACTGTTCATGGGTTCATCTGGTGTCTCTTTGAGAGTTGCTCAGTGCTGGTGGCGGCTGGTTGTCACTGCGGGAAGGAGCCATGATCGGCCCCTGAAAGCCGAGCAGTGCAATAAGACATGGTGCTTATCTCCTCTCTGCTCCAGCCAAACCTTGCCACGGAGACCGTGCCCCGGGCAGGGAAGCGGCAGGTCACAGCCCCCTTCCCCTCTGCTGGGATCACCAGCAATTTGGCACTCTTTTCCTGTTGTCACCACAGTGAGATGCCATCCGCTCCTTCCAGTACCAACCTTCCCCTGCTAACACCTGGGCTGATTTCAGGTTGAAGACCCAAAGATAAAACCTTTAGTGGGGTGAAAAGGCTTGTGCCGACCCAGAGGAACCCAGCGGTGATGTCTCAGTGTTGGTGGCAGCCTGTGTGACGCCAGACCCAGTGACCTGGGCGCTGCCTCTGCCGCTGGAGCGGGGCCGTGAGCCCGTGCTGAGCCCTTGCTCTGCGCCCGCAGTGTGGAGATGCTGCCCGAGGTGATGGTGCTGCAAGTGGCAGAAACAAAAGAGCTTTTCCAGGTGTGTTCCCTGTGCAAGCGCTCAGTGTAAGCCCCTCTCCCAGCCTGTTAATGTGCTAAAGGCAGCTCACTTTATGCATCCCCTCCACTCCCCAAAGAAAACTGTACACTCAGTTAATTGCTCAGGTCCTCTGGGATGGTGGTTCATCAAATCAACAGAGGTTTGCTGTGTTTCCTGCTGAAGCCTGTCTGGACCATCATATACCTGGGGTCACTTTTTCATGAGGCAGTTGAAGCCCAGGGTGTGCGGAGGTCAATGCGCAGTGCCTGTGCACGGGCAGCACAGTACCTCTGCGGCGCTGGGAGATGCCCTTTAAGGCTGACTTTGGGAAGGGACCAAAACAGGAATGACATATAAGAGAAAGGAGAAGTTATTTGGCAGTTTGAATAGAGACTATTTAATAAATCATGAGATAATCACACCGAAGAAAGAAACCCTGGTGCTGATTACACTAACGTACACTTTCTAGCATTATTTGCCACCGTGTATTTTCCGAGGGGTAGCAGGGTGAAGCTGAGCCGATGGCTGCCAATAAAACAGCCGTAGTGTCTGATGTGGCTCCCGCTGCTGGAGCATGCACTCGGGGGTGTCTCTGCAGAGGTGCCCCCGTCCCGGGTGCGGTGATGGGAGAGCGACTGGATGCACTGGGCCCCATCTGCCCCCCCCAGGCAGTGCAAAGGCCGAGTCCTGCTCAGCAAGCAGCCGAGGGGCTGCTCTCCCACCCGAGGCAACCAGGGCATGAAAAAATATAGCTATGACAAAAAAATGACCCTATGCTCTGCTGGTTTTGATTTGAGCAATTTGTAATTAGAAAAGCCAAAACCCGCTCGTCTTGTTCACATGAACATTCCCATTGACTAAAATGCAGTCAGCATGTGCGTTAATTTTGGACCTGTGCAATCCTTTTCCGATGAAGATCTGGCAAGCCAGAACAGATTGCAGTCTGTGAGATACTCGCAGTGTGATAGTGCTTTGCCTGTAGGTGGATCCTCATTGTAGACAGTGAGCTGCAGAGCCCATGAGCCTGATTCACTGCTGCGCCACTCCAGTTTTTCAGCGGAATAGTACCACTGAATCATCATCAAAGTTGAAATAACAAATGATAAAATGGGAGCATTGTGTCTGTTTGCAGCGCGTGTATGGAAATGACTAGCTCCTTCTTGTAGAACCATTCACCTATATGGATTTGTTTCACTTCAAAATATATCAAGAATATGACAATGTGTCTAGGCTGAAGTTTTATACGTCAAAAAAACCAATTAAATTTAATATAACAGCTAGCGTGGGACTCCCTTGGTATGTTGATGTGATTAATTTTTTTTTTTCTATTCAGAAAAACAGGAGTTTTGAGAAGAGAGCTGAAAGATTGCATCTTCTGAAAAGATGCAATTTTTGATGCAGCTCCTTTCTATGCACCAGATGGGCACTGGGTAAAGTTTAGAAATAGTTAAAAACCTAGTCCTGGTTTCTTTTCGGTTTATGAAAAGACTCGCCGAGCAATTGAAAAGAACTGAGTAATTGTGATCTTTTTGCAAGTAATGTTCTGGAAAAGCCAACTACAGGCAGTAAACAAGCTTGAAATTAGTAGTTCTAATTATAAAGCGTATACATAAAACAATGTAGCATCATAAATAAAGGCCAAGTTCAAATGATGCAATAGGAACAGCATAACATCATATACAGATGGACAAATGATCCGGCAAGAGAAACACTTTCAAATCATCCATATTTTTCCAATAAAAGCAACAAAAAAAGGTAAAATAATTGCAGTGCTTTGTTTTATTTTGTGTAACTTTTACAGTAACTGCCTCAGTGCCACCTCGTGCTTCTGTTATAGAGCAAAGTCTTCCTTGGATGACGCTCACAGTCACGGTGTTGAACTCCGCAACGAGAGCCCGTCACAAGCACAAGCCGCTGTGGGAGCCCGTGGCTCCCATCACCCATGTCCTTTGTCTTTATCAGGGGACCGCTCCGTGACTCACTTCCATTGCCATTGCTAAAAGCAGCTATCAAATGCCATAACTTTTTTTTATTATTTTTTATTTTTGAGATTGAGCCTGTGTGCTCTCCAGGAAAGCCAGACTGGCATCAAGTGCGGGCTGTGGAGCTTGAACCAGGGCTACCTCCAGTACAACACCGGGGCTGTGCTCGGCAGTGTGTTGGTTTGTGCACCCTGAGCTCCACCGAACTGCAACACCACTTTACCTTCCGCACAGGGAACGTGAAACTCCACCGTCACGGAGCGGCGTTACTGCAGCTCCCCTCAGAACGAAGCGCGTGCAGTACCTGCTGTGCTCCTTACAGAACTGCCCTCAAAATAACGTCCTGGACGCAGCCAGAGAAGGTGAATACCTTAGGGAAGTGTTTTTATTTATTCTCCTTGCGTGCCTATATGGCAATCACCCATGCAGCATGATCCAGGATGTTGAAAACCATTTCATTATGTTCTATAAATAAAGGACTGATGTGGTTCAATTGTATCAATTATGCAACTCTTCTAAGTGGTGTAGGCAAGGGTAAGCGCCGGCAAAGGGCACTCCCTCTGTACCCACTGCTGCTCTGGGCACGTCTCCTACTTACCTGCTCCTCATATACCACAGAGAGATGAATCTGCCCACTTCTATTTACTGCCGTGCCACTGACTCCTCTTTGGTCAGGAGCTTTTCCGATGCACAGATGACACAATGAACCAGAAAATGGAAGTCAAGACACTGCTGCGTGTGAGTCTGTTGTGCAAGATGCAAGTGTGGCCGTACAGTAATTTCGAGCAAAGCATTGGTTTTAAACAATGTTTAAACTGACACCATTATTATGCAATATAATTAATTATGGCTAGAAGGGCATTCGAGGTTAGTTGGCGCTACCTTTGTCCATTTTATAATTATACCAAGAAGAGGATGACTAAGTTGTGATTAAGCTAATTGTATCCATTTGTAATTGTATCCATCCCTCCTCTTCACCACTGCAAGTCACTTGCATTCTGGACTGGGAGGTTTTTTTGAGGGGTTTGGGTGCATTTGTGCTGAATGCCGTGCTGGCCGGGCAGCCTCAGGCGATACTGCAGTAGTAACACTGGCAATAATTACAGATAGTCAAAGTGGTAAGTACACAGCAAATGTCACTTTTTTCCTGCCGCTGTTCCAGTTACCTGCAAGAGCTTTATGCTGTCTGCTCCTGCTCTGTGTGTTCTAGGACAGGGTGTCCGGCGCCCCAGTGCGGCTCGGCGTCCCGGGCTGGCGCTGGGCACTGCCCTGGCCCGGGCTGCCTGCGCAGCCGCCAGACGAGCTGCCCAGAGGTGGTGGGGTGTAAGCTGTCTCCTGTGAACATTACCTGGTAGCATCAGGATTAAAAACAAACAAACAAAAAAATCAACCAAACAAACAAAAAAACACCACCAAAAAACCCCCAAACCCAATGATAGATTTACCCCAGAAAGGAATTTGGGAATGCGTGGTCTTGTCTGGCTACAACAAAAGGCTGTAGTCCTCAGCTGATGGCTGGAAACTGGACTGCACTTATGTAAAATAGAACTGCCCGCAAGGGTTGAATGCTGTAATTAACAAGCAGTTTTAGAAATTATTGGCTAATGCCATTTAATAGAAATACTGCCAACTATTGTTGTAAAAACTTGGTTTGTTCCTTTGGTGGTAATATAAAATGATTCACCACAGCTTCACTGGGAAGAGATACCTTTGTCTGTTACGTATCGTTACCTACAGTTTTAGAGTCGTTTAGTATGACAATACAAATTTTGAAATTTAAATGTATTTCCCAAAACTGACTAGTGGCCAACTGCCTCCTGCCCCCAGTCAGTGTTGGTGGTACAACCTGCCCTGCTCACCGTAAGATGGCATTACCAACCCAGCCCCGCCGCAGCCAAGGCAGCTTGTGCCACTGGTGGTGTTCAAGCAGTTGCAAGTTTAAAGGTTTCTGTAGCAGGCAGATTTGTTCAAGTGAGCCTGAGCAGCTCCATCTAGACCATTCCCCTTGCAGCGTGTACTGTATCACGCAGAGCATTAATCCATATTTTTGGTAACAGCCTCTGAACCACACTGGAGAGTGCAGGCAGCGCTGTGATACCGTGCTCTGCTCATGCGATGCAGCTGCTGTATCACATTATATCACCTAAAAACCACTTTCACAACGCTGCAATAGTGACTGAAACCTTTCTCAAACCTTGTCACCCAGAAGGTACCAGCTGAGAAGTTTCTGTTTGATTGCTAAAGAGTAAAAAGCAACAAGTGAATATTGGCAAATCTCAGCTGAGGCAGGATGTGGATGTTGCACACCTCAGCCTAACGCCCACCTCCACTTCAGGGAAAGGAGAAACCAGACCTGCAGACACGCTACTCGCCTCCTGGTTTGAGAGCTCCCCCTCACCTGTTTGGAAATGAACTCCAGAACCTCACTGCTTTCTATTTACTGCACCAGAGCCAGTGATCACACAGTGCTTCCAAAGAGTCATCAATTGCACCCCTGTTAGAGCATTTTATGATGCCTTTTAATGTATAGATTTAAAAGAAAAGGCATCTGTGTGGAGATTGGCCTTCCTGGTAGAAGAGGGGGAGGTAAAGTCCTCTCCGTTCAGCTGGAAGCAGCCCCAAGGCGAGCCCCCAGCGTGTCTGGGAGGGTGGGCATCCTGGGGGTCTGCCCTGCCGCAGCTGGGGCAGGGCTCAGGCGGACGGCATCCGACACAGGCAGGGCTTGCAGAGCCTGGTTTCTGGCTGCAGCCACTGGTGAGTTTAAGCACAGGGGCTCTGTGGGCCTCAGGGGCGAGAGGCAATGCCCCTGCCTTGTTTCAAAGGCAGGCACTTCAGAGCACTGGGGCATCGGCTCCCAGGAACGCTAGTGGTTAGCCCCTTCCCGACATGCCTGAAGGGAGCGAGACAGGGAGTGCTGACAGGTCCAAAGGGCGCTGGGTGCCCATCCCACTGCCTTCCAGTCAGGCTG
>VXBO01011777.1:126436-156754 GCA_013400135.1 Rhinoptilus africanus | reverse complement strand
GGCCCCGGCTGAAGTGCTTATAAAGGTGGTGAAGTTGGTATATTAACAAATAATAGTGAGTGAACTGATTGTCCCTTCCTGCATTGCTGTCTCTACTCTATTCCTTCCATTGATCCAGACATTAAAAGACAATTTATTCCCGTGTCCAGATCCCATGTAGCATTGTATCAGACTCCTTGTCCACTGGCTGGAAACAGTGAAGATGTGAATGCACCTTCTCTTTTGAAATGTTACTCCATCCTCCCACACCGCTCTCTTTGCTAACTGCAGCCAGCCATCCCCAGGACCTACACCCACTCTGCTCCCAACTCACCGAGGAACAGACAGGAAAACAGCCCTTGCTAAAGAGACTGCAGCTCCCGTTCCAGGCTGTGTTTATAGGAGCACTTGGACACTAATCTGACCCCTAAGTGGGAGCCCACTGGGAGGGTAAGGATGCCGGCTTCAGTGGCCACTCCATGGTGCAGGTGACTCAGCCTGGCCCTCACCGCAGCAGCACTGAGGTGCTTCGGGACGGAGCCAAGCAGAGGCTGCTGCTGGTCCTGAGGAGGTGTTTGGGAACATCGGATGGGCCCCACACAATCTGAACGAGGAGGTGGCCGAACTCCCTAGGGACCCCTGATTCCACCCCAAGGGCTCCCGTGGGCCTCCTTGCAGACTGTCACGGCTGGAGCATCCAGCTGAGCGGATGAAGGTGTGCTAGAGCCCCTCGCCCCGCTCCTCCTGCCCACGCTCCCAGGGAAAGCCCCACAGCTGTGCCCTCACTTCTAGTAAAAGTTTTCCACTTTGTACCAACAGCCTCCTGCGACGACGGAGGACGCTAAGCAAACAGAAAGCTGAGTGTAGGACACTGTGCAAAAGAGGTTTCCAAAGGTGAAGGGAGGAAAAGCTCCCTCGTGCTGGTACCACAAGGGCTCAGCACTGATGCCATAAATAAAAGGAAGCGTGTTGGACGTTTTATTTTGCTTGTGTGGTAAACTGTACAGTTAAGAGTCTGAATAAACCTCTTTTGTCAATTTTATTACCTTCCTGATATAAAAATAAATAAACTTAAACAAAGAAGGAGTGGAGACCTGCCACACCAGCCCAGTTCAATAAGAACTGCACTGACAAGGGAATAATTTTGACCTAAAGCTGAGAGGATAAAACAACAAGCTTTCAGGAGGGCAAAGCCCCTCCAGAAGGAGCTGTGGAGGAGTACAGGAGGATCTAGAATACAAGAATGAAAAAGTGTACTATTGCAAAAGGAAAGGAAAAATCAAAAAAATGCCATAAAATTTCTGCTACTGGAAGTGCTTTCTAGTTTGATGGGAAGGCTGCATGAAACAGCAGCATGGCAGAGTAATAGCAATTGGGAGCATTTTAATGATCACTAAAAAAAAAAAAATCACAAGTAAATGATAGAGTGTATTAAGTAACTATTAATAGACTGAATATAAAACAGACATCAAGAAATCATGCTTTTACTTTGCAGTTAATCTCAGCAGTGAGTTCTAGGCTTACCACTCCGATGCCCACATGGGAACCTCAGTAGGCAGCAACACATAATTAGTGCTGGGCGGAGGTGGATCAACCCCTTTCCGTCATGAAGCCAAGGAGAGACCCTCGGACCACCTACCAAAGGTGGGCGGGTGAGTGAATAAGAGTGTTACTTTCTTGCTAGACTCCAATCGGGGTGCCACACCTTGTGATAGCATCTCCGTAATAAGCAAACAACTTTAAATGATGTTGTGTCACTGCGGGAGGGTGACCCAGCAAGTCAGGTTCCATGAGTGCGGGAGGGCCCGCAGGTGCCCGCACGCGCCTGGGAGCCCTCCGCCTGCCCAGCAGAGGAACCGACCTCCGAGACTGGGTCTCCTTCACGAGAGACGTACACCGCCCACGGCAGCGCTGGCACCACACACACCTCCTACTTGCTCTTCTGTGCATCACTGTTAAAAGTCTTCTAATGTGCTAGTAAGGAGATTACAAATGTAAGTCCATCACAGAAATACAATCCCATTAGTATGAGTACAACAGAAGATGAGAGGAGTATGTATATTTCTTCTAATTAGCAAGACACGCCTGATGCTGCATGCCCAAGTGTCCCTGCAGAGTCCTTGCCCCCCGCGCCCACCTTCCCGCTACTGCAACTGCCTGGTGCGCTCCCGGCTGGGGGCAGGTCTCCGCTCTGCGCTCCCAAGCCTTTCTGACTGCGCAGGTCCCAGTGAATCCCAGTCCCAGCCCTCCATGAGGGTATTTCCAGGAGTGGTGTCTTTCACAGGCAGAGAGCGACTCGGGGTGCCGCTGCTGCTGTGGCTGCGGCCAGGCCCCCGCGGCAGGAGAGACCCTCGGGCCCCCCTCGGGCACGGCAGCTCGGCAGAGCCACATTTGTCCTGCTCCGGCTCCCGTCAGACCTGGTGGCTTTCCAGCCATTCTAGGTCTTGCTTTCGATAGTAGTGCATACCTCAGGACTGTACTCCAGACCCCAGTGAGCCAAGGTTATACCAGTGAAACTCAACCCTCTTCTGTGCATTCACGCTACCATAGACCATTGTGCAAATGTGCATTTTGGCAAGGGCCTGGCCCTTCCTGTTGACTGAGCTACTCTCGCTCTCTAGACACAACCATGCCTGTCCCGAGCGCTCCATGCACATCACCTTACCCTTTCATCCGCCTTATTTTTTCCTTTTACTCCAACTAGTTGGATCCTTGCCAGGTGGCAGGATCTGACACTACCATACTCTTCTGCCCATTGGCATGGTAGGCCCATTCCGCCTCCTCTTTCCCATTTCCTCCCCTTAGAGTTCCTGCCCTGAGGTAACACAAAGGCCATGGCAACAATGCCAGGAAGATCATCCTTGGTGGCGAGGCTGGAAGAAAGGGATCCCCGACAGAGGAGAGATAGGTGTGTCCTGGTTAGGCTGCCTCCAACTTTGACCTGCCCAACCACTCCCTACCAAAAATGCCCTCAACCAAGGGCAGGCTCATGCTGAAGGTCTCACAAACTCAACACATGTAATCAACAGGCTGCTTCTGAAAGGGATGAGCCAAAGCATTAGAAAAGAGGAAGATGTCTTACATAAGGTATCAGCACATTTTTCCTGGGAATATTATGGGGCAAGTCCACACAGAAGCCATGTCCAGATACAAGGAGGTCACTAGGAATGGCCAGCACGGATCCACTACAGACAAAGTGTACCCAGCCGACACGGCTGTCATCTGTGCTGGAATACGGGCTGGACGGAGGAGGTCGGGGAAGCAGTTACTTTGGTTTGAGCATGGCCTCTCATTATTTGTCTCCCATATGGGCCAAACTGGGGTGGTATTGCCTGCATGGATGGACCACAGCCTGGCTGAAAAAAGCTGGGCCATGAAGCTCAAAGGATAATAATGGTCAACAACTAGGCCTTTAATTGGCATTTACAGATGGCATTCCTCAAGGGACACCACCTGGGCCTGGCTTCAGCAGCAACCTGGGCGCCAGGGCAGAATGGTTCCCCAGCCAGTTTGGGCACCACGCTGAAGGGAGGCTGTAGGTCATTAGGCTGGAGGACAGGCAGCCATTCAGGTGCTCTTCATCAGCCTGAAGGACAACCTGACCGGAATCTTCTGAAATTCAGCAAGGACAAATGTGACGCCTACACCTGACACAGAACAAACCTGTGTGACGGCACAGGCTGGGAAGCGAGCGGGTCGAAAGCAGCTTTGCTGAAAAAAGGACCTGGGCTCCTGGTGGACAACAAGCTGAAGAGCCAGCAGTGCACCTCCGCGGCGACGGCCGCTGGTGGCAGCCAGGGCTGCCAGCAAGAACAGCCGGGCTCTCCGCAGAGGTGCACAGCACAAGAGCAGTGACCATGAGTGCAGCAGGAGAAATTCCACTGTACAGCATAGAAGGCATTTTTCAAAATACAAGCAGTTAAACTGGAGCAGGTGCCCAGAGAGGTTTGTGAAATCCCCACCCTCGGAGATTTCGAAAATGCGATGGACAAATCCCTGAGCAACCTAAGATAATGGTGAAGTTACTCTGCTTTAAGGAGGCTGAGGTGCAGCCTTCCAGATGTCCCTTCCAACCAATACTGTTTTGTGGGTTGTTTTGTTGGGGGTTTTTTTTATAGCTGCTGATCAGGGAGATCTGGATGGAGTTAATTATTCCTCAAAAAGAATGGAAGCTGTTATCTCTATAGCATCACCTACCACTTATTTATTTATAAAATGAATGAATTCTGAGTACGCATCACAAGTCCAGGCAGTCAAAAGACTTCACTTCAGAGATTTGTTACATTTAAGGATCAAAGAACTGAACTTTCTCTCTCAGATCTTCAAATTAAGCAGAAAAGAGGTCCTGCCATTAGCATACGGGAGTCAAATGTACAAAAGACTCCTAATTTCAGAGCTAGCATAAGAAAGACTATTTCTCGCCTTTGTTTTTGGATATATGACACTCTCACATGTTCTTGTGGTGGCAACTTAATGTGTCGAGATGCTGATGAAACCATTGTTTTGGCCTGAAATATGAAAGCAACGGCTGAGATCCAGCCTCCAAACCCAACCCCTGTCGCAGTATTTGCCTCCCACCACGGGCTGTTTGGGTCAGGTAGAAAACCACGGCCCATCTCTAGTCCCGATCGACCCTGGCACAGAGGAATGAAGCAGCCTGTGCACTCAAGCATGCAAGGGACAACCTCCCGGGATGGGGCCCAACACCGTGGGGGACTCTCTAGACCAGGGCAGGTAAAGAGTGTGGATGTGCGCCGAGCAGCCCTGCAGCACACGGGATGCCACAGCGTGTGCGGCTGAGTCCCAGCCAACACACTGTGCTCCGCACTAGTTATGTGCAGCCACTTGTCCAGCAGCCCAGGATACTAAAAGTTCAGGAAAAATAGCTAGCTGCCATGGAAAAAAAAAATAAAAAAAAAAAATCAAAGTTGTTTGCTGAGCCTCAGCAGAAGCACACTGCACATGTGGGGCTGGGTCTACGAGCCCTTGCCGCCACGCAGCACTGGCTGCAAGGGCAGGGCTGTCAGCACCGCAGGAGACACAAAAGCCACAGCACTCCCTGAATCCGGCCAGGATGTTTTTCACCTGCCGCTCTCTGGAGAGACACAGGCCACTCCTGTGAGTCCCAGCCCCAAACGCCCCCCCCCAGCCCCAAAGCCCCAGATGACCCAGCCCTTCGGCGAGCTGGGTGTCAGGAGGATGGGGCCAGGCTCTTTTCAGCGGTGCCCAGGGACAGGACAAGGGGTAACGGGCACAAACTTGAGTATAGGAAGTTCCACCTAAACCTGAGGAGGAACTTCTTTCCCGTGAGGGTGGCAGAGCCCTGGCCCAGGCTGCCCAGGGAGGTGGGGGAGTCTCGGTCTCTGGAGACATCCCAAACCCGCCTGGACGCGTTCCTGTGCCCCCTGCTCTGGGGGACCCTGCTCTGGCAGGGGGTTGGACTAGATGATCTACTGAGGTCCCTTCCAACCCCAGTCATTCTGTGATTCTGTGATTATTGCTGTCAGAACAAGGACAAATGCTCAGCAAAAGCACCAGATTTGTCCCCTATCTCTGCATCAGTTAGGTTCTGTGACACCAACACAAAAAAAAGGGCCAAGAAGGAAAAATAAATAAATAAAAGTAAAAACCCAAACATATTTGAAAGTGCGTTCAGAAACAAACAAGCAAAACCTCTTATCCAAACAAATCATAGTTAGATCTTGGGTGAGACTGTGTTTATGAAGGTTTAGCCAAGAAGCTTGCTTGGAGATACTTCTCCAGCCTTAACATAACCCTACCAGCCTGGACAAGCGCTACTAGAAAACAGCTCATTAAAATGCTGTTGTGGTATTTATTTATAGATAGTAATTTATATCACACCCATCATACACACCAATCTGGCAGCTACCATGGGCAAATTGGACTGCTTCTCCCACAGCACTCCCTGCCCCGAATCCACTCCCTGATGCCCTGCTCCCTCACCGACACAACTGCTGCCCTCTCAGACCCGGCACCATCACTGCCGCTCTGAATAACCCCCTCCTTGTCCGCTGCTACCCAGCCTGGCAGTGCTCTGCAGCCACGCAGGTGGGCTATCAAAGACCCACCAGCCCCGTGCAGAGCCAGAGGCAGCGCGGCGGCGCCCTGCAGCTCGCTGTGCTCAGGCACAGCCGGCAGCCGCTGCAGAGCTCGGCCTTGCCCTGGGCAAGCTGGAGTCTGCAATTGCCCAAGGGTCCAAGTGGCTTTGGAACACACCAAGGATAATACTAGAGAAGCTCATCTGCGGGTCATAGACACCAGCGCAACAGCCAGCGTGATAAAACACCTTATAAAAAAGCACAGGGTGCCTCTTCAGTGCGGGGTTGGGGGGGTGGGGCGAGAAAAAAGGGGGAAAAAAGAAAAAAAAAGATTGGTAAAAAGAAGAGGTTAGATGAGGTAGCTGGGACTGCCGGGGGCAATCTGAAATCAGTTTACATTAGAGCAGGTTGCTCTTGATTTCGCTACAGCAGCTGTCACGCTTGGTAAGAATAACAAGCCATTCATACGGCAGCCACCATTGTGCAGCTCAGCACACGCAGCCTGGTGGAAACAAATCCCAGCAAATGCAGAGTCTAGGATGAGACTTCTTTTTTCAAAAAGCACATAAAATGGTTATGTAAATAAGTTTCCATTTCAGGAATCTGTGAGAACAATTGTTTCCCTGTAAGAGGACTTTGTTACTGGAGCACCTGATGTTTTACCCTAAATCTGCACTTCAGATCTGCAGCTCCTAGGTCCTTCCCACTGCCTGGCCCCTTCAATCTCCAGCTTTTTCAAACACTTTCAAGCTCATCAGCTATCTACAGTTCCACCTCCGTGCATGCCCAGAACTGCCCTAGTCCTGACAGGGCCAAGCAGCTCAGCCCAATTCACACCTAAGTCTGATCAGGATCCAGAAACTGGGCGTTGCTTTGCCTAAATCCCCTGAGGGCTTTGATCGGGGATTATATGTTACCTGGTGACTGTTTCATGTAAAATGCATAAACAGCCCTGGGAGCAGAGTCCAGAATCTCAGACTCCCATGGGAATGCTGGAACCAGGAGGTAAGACAGCCATGCACGTGCTCTTGCTCTCTGGCCCCATGATTCAGCAGCACGTTGTGCAGAGCAGCAGATCCTCAGCAGAGAGCGGGCTCGGAGTGCCCAGCCCCCTGCCTCGAGGTCTGGGTGCTCTGCTGGAGGTGGCAGATGGGAACAAACAGCCTGAGGATAACTGTCCCCCTGCTTGTGGCTCGCTGGCTGCGGGTGAGGTGTGTTTCACACCAGATGCTGTTACTGTGACAGAAAGGCTGCCCGGGCTCACCTTCCAGAGGAGCTGCTGGGCTGGGTCGCTGCAGCAGTAGCATTTAAGACTTAAAATGTCCCTATTAGTCTCTCTGGCCACCACGCCGAATGTTTTGGTCCTTGTCTGGAAGTGCCAGGCTTGCCTCGGGCACACTGCAGGGATCGCTGGCTCTAGAGGCAGAAGCTGGGCATGGGAAGTCAAGAAACACAGAGCTTAATACTGAGACATCAAAGTATTCTTGGGTATAAATGCAAAAATTTGTAATTGCACCTGCAAGCAGCTGCACCACACAGTTACTCTGCCTGGGCACTCAGGACTTGGCGCACAACGTGAGGAGTCTTGTGAATTGGCACGTGCTAAGGGAGAAAGGCATTGGGAAAATCTGCACGGCTGCTACCCCTATGCAGAAACACCGGCCTCCCCTGCCCCAGCGGCACCTGCCCTGGTGATGCTCTCCCTGACACGCACCCATGCACGCATCTCAGCTGGGACCATCGGGGGGGAGAACGGAAACAGCTTTGTCTCTTGTAAAAAAGTGAAAAATTGTATTTAGAGCATTAAATAGCAAAATGCTTTCTGTATCTTTTCTCACTGCTCATAGATATTAGAAATATTTTTTTTCTGAGCAGAAGTATTATTTTACCATAAAAATGCACAAATTGTGACATTTCTTTGAGGCAACATCCAGCTGGACAAGCTTCCATTGGGACCAAATTCATGACACCATGCAGCTTGCTCTGGCTGTTTTCTATTTTTACTACACAGATTATATTTGCAATAGTAGAAATAAGTAAGTCTACCCTGGACCAAATTCATAAAAATGCTTTGGAAAAACGTCATATTTTGCTCACAAATGCAAAGCAAAAGTTGTTTCTAAGTTTCACTTACTGCAGCAACTGTTCCACAGTGAATTCCCTCATTTGCTGCAGTGCTCAGGAAGTTCCTTTGGAAATGGCTCAGCACAGCCAGCACACGCAGAGATCATCGGGAGAGAGCCACAGGCCAAGCCGCTTCTGACAAACGCTCTCAGGCTTCCTTCCGTCTGAGACAACAGGATGAAGCGCAAAGCTGTTCACGTTGCCCCCACGCCACAATCTGGGGGCGATACCTCCTTCTGATACCTCAGAAGAATGATAAAAGAAAGAGAAAGCTGGGAAAATGCTTCTGAATTGTGTGGTTCGGCCAAAAGGAGTCCCACCAGGTTCTTACCACTAACGCCACGGCTCATTTGTGGCTTTCCATTGCATTCGCCATCGCAGGCAACACGAGGGGCTCTGCAGCTGAAAGCTGGGGCAGCTGCCAAGCGCACTGTAGGGCACCGCAGTGGCTGCCCCAAGAGACACGTCTGCTCCGCGGCTCAGCACAAGCAGGAGCAGAAACACAGTCACTGGTGGGTCCCACCCCAAGACCCACATTAGCTACAGAGGGCTGTGGATGCCACAGGGCACGTGACACTCGTCACGAAGGTTGGTCGGTACTTTTATTGTGTCACACATGTGTATGCATCAGTCAAATTGTAAGGGCCAAAGGGGACAGCAGACAAGGAGAAGTCTTAGCACTTGACCCCTAAAATGGCACAGCCTTTTGTGGTGATCTCGGGCTACTCCTGAAGCAGAGCCAGATACCTGAGTATCAATAAATGTATGCAAATACGGCAGCCTATGAGCAAGACCTCTCTTTATTAGAAGGGCTATACCACCTATATAGAGGAAAAAGAACAAGAGGGGCTCACCTCTGACACAGGCTGAGATGCAGCGAAGCACAGTGTTTAGGGGAAGCAGAAGAATTTTCTCTGAGGCTGATGGTGGCCAGGTGCATGAAGCTCCGAGGTCCAAGTTGAAAACTCATGTCACCCTGCCATTTCCCATCAGAGAAGCTTGCTTGGTCCAGCAAGAGCAGTGCAGAGCTCTGATTCCCAGCACCATTTGCAGGGCATCAGTATGCCCTGTGCAAATCAATAATGGCTTCAGGGGAAAATTAACAGATGGGCACGGGGGAAAACTCCTGAGAGTTTTTTTTTTCCCCTCTCCTCTGTGATAAAAGGTTACTTATGATTTTCTGAAACCACCTGCGTATTTTCCCAGGCATCCTGGCTGCCAGTTAGAACGGAGTGTTTGTCTCTGCAGTGGTGTTTGCAGCACTGGGCTTGCTTTTCACTAAATGCATTTGTGTGCAAAAGGCTGTGCAGTCCAGAAGTTCTCTGTCGTGATGGCACTGGGGGTGACAAGGCACCAATGACTAATGCTCAGGCTTGGGTTCAGGGAATACTTAACAATTTCTAGCTAATCCCACAGCTTCAGGACAGTCACCTGACATCCTGGAACCCCAGTTTTCCCATTGCTGTAAGGGGAAGGAGTAAATCCTCACTGGTTTTTAGAGGAAGACTGCAGTGTATCAGTATTGTTAAAGACTCCTGCAACTCACTAGGCAACTCAAAACCAACAGACGTTACCCATAGCAAAGCACAAGGGGAAATAGCACACCATCCAGGGACAGGAGCAGAAAGCTCCACCACCCTGGGTGTACACTACTGTAGGAAGGCGGGGATGGGCAGTAAACGTGTATCTCATGAGTAACGAACATGTGCATCTTCTTGTGGCATTGCCACTCTGCAAAGGCTGCCACCTGGTACCACTCACTGCTCTCCCTGCCACATGTGGCGTATGGCACGGCCATGTGCTCCTGCAGAGCAGCGTGGAGGCACGAGATCTAGGCCTTTATGCTACCATCCTCCTAATCTCGCTCAAGATATGAGCTATTTGCCCAGATCCCCAGCTCAGCCAGATTTCAGAGAAGGGAGCATCAGTTCCACCGTACTCCCTGCTGCCCACACCCGGTGGTCTGGGATGAAGCCCCTGCCCACACCGGATCAGCTGAAGGATCCCTGCTAACAGCACTGCTGGCCACCCACCCCGCTGCAGCCCACCAGGCAGGTACCACCATGCAGGGCAGCGCCAGCCATGCCTGCTTCCCCAGGACACAGGGTGTCCTCTGCTCCCCTCCTCCTCTTCTCTTGTGTCAATAACGCAGAACAGTAAGGCAAACATGAGGGCTCTGAGGCATCCAAAATACCCCTTTCCTGGCAGCTGGGAGCCACTGGTGCTGCCTTCGGTTGTGTGTGAGCACTCAGTTGCATGAATCCACTTTCCATCCCACCACAAAGATCCTATAACAGCTCCCACGTGTTCTTCCCTGTATACTCTAGATCCCTCACTGTCTTCTGCTAGGTGGCAGAGGGGCAGCTCTGTAGAAAGCCATTCCCCCTGCCTTGAACGCAGGCAGGCCCTGGTGCTCTCTAGGACTCTAGCACTCAAGAAGACTCTTTGTTAAGGCTCTGGCACTGGAAAGATGCTCCGAGTTCCCAGCCAAATGTGACCTGCTCTGCAGGGAAAATCCTTCTTCACCAGCCTGTTTCTGCCCCCACCCCAGGGTTAAAAGGCAGTTGTGACTGCCGGAGCAGGGGTTGTTGATTTGTTAAAGGATCATTGCCTTTCAAAATTGCATTTCAGGAAGGTTGGAATTGTAGTTCGTAATCTGCATGGCTTCCGTCTCCAAAGGTGCCCTCGTGTGTGTGTGTGTGTGCCCCTTATACCTTCCCTCAAGAAATAACTACACATAAGGCAAAACACCCTCCCAGCCCGGCGCCGTGGGTGCACACCGCCAGCGCCGTGCTGGCTGCGCTCTGGCTGTGCATGCTCCAGTGCTGTGTCCATCACATCCCCTGTTGTGAGGACTAGGTGTGTGCCCCAGGCCGGCGGAGCTGCAGGACGTGAACACCAAGGGTTACGGATGAGAAGCTGTGGTTAGCTGGCACAGGCACTGCTTGTTTGATAAGCACTTCAAGAGGCTCATTAATGGCAAACCCTTTTATAGTGAATCCTACCTGCAGCCAGTAGATGAACCACAAAGGACAGACTCCAGCCCTTCTCCAGAACACTGCTCCGTGGCTAAGGACAAGTGGTGCTTGGAAAGTGGCTTGGGGTTTTTTTTTCTGCAAAAGACAATGAGAGGGCAGGGGTTGCAATGCATAAAGGGCACATATGCTCAGTCACTTGGAAGAAGGATGTTCTCTAGCACCCATGTTTGAATTTTAACTGCTGACTGTGAGCCAGATTCAGAGATGACATAGGTGGTTCTGTAAGTTACATCAGTAACTCAGTGGGGTGGCTGTAAGCAGGCCAGCTACACCACAGCTCCTGGCTGGCACAGTTCCATAGGGAAGATGCACAGGTCTGAGCCTAAAGGAGAATTTCCCAGGAGATAAATAATGACCTACCTGATATTCCAACCTTGGTTGCCTACAATGGCCTGAGACAAACACTGGCAAAAATATGGAAAGTGTTTTTTTGTTGTTGTTGCTGTTGTTGTTCCTCGGTTATAAATCCTCTCCATAGATTTGGAGATGTTGAAGATAATCTGTGAGAAAGTGGATGATTTTTGAATTGGCATTTTAGTCCAGAACTGGATTGGAAATAATGGTGATGGGAGAAAAGCTAAGCTAGGCTGATTTGTTACAGTAAAGCTGTGTTGTACTTTAGATTACTTATTAACAAACAGCAAATGAGCCTCTGCCTTGACCTTTTTTCATTTGAGCAAATACACTCTTCCTGCCCCTTGTAAACAGCAGTTACTGGTAACTGAGTCACGTACCCCCTCACATCACTGGGCTTAGTTTTTTTCATCTGTGGCAAGGATTTTAGTCAAATTGAATTTTGCCAGGCTCACTAGGGTTATTAGCAGTATTATTAGTCTTAATAATACCAACAGTAATAACAATACTCCGGATCACCATAAACCTGAAAACAACTACTTCACAAATATTAATTAACAAAATTCAATAGGAGGTCTGAGAAACCAGCAAAAATTGTCACGCTTGCTTCAGAGCTGGAGAGCTGAAAAGAGAGCCACGGCAGGCAGAAGTGGCTGTTTGCTTGATGGGTTTCAATTAATGGCTGTTCCTTCGCTGTCACGGAACGCCAGGTGCCCAGTGCCTCTGGCAACACCGCCAGGTTAAAAGCAGCAGCCCACAGCACAGCTGGAGCAGCACGAGTCAGTAGGAGGTTGTGAAATGGAGTCGAAAGGATAGGTTAGTCCACTGAAAGCTGGTCCTTCAGTAGCTGCGCTGCTCAGAACGGGACTGTCAAACGTGCCCCAGGGGTCTTGTGCCTTGGGGTCCACAACCAATGGTTTCTTGGGCACTTTGGAACTCCCACTCCTGTTGACCTTCCATGATGTTGAAGACCAAGAACATGCACATGACCCAACAAACTATGGAGACCCACTCCTTTGTCAGCCTTTATATTAAACCTTTTTGCGTGGAGAAGGCAAACACTGACAACCCCTCTGCAATAAGCTGATGATTACTTTTTCCTACCTAATTATTTCCCTGACTTCCTTCTACTGGTATTAAAGGAGCTCCAGTGGTGGCGAAATCATGACAATGGCACCAAAGAGTTTGCTGTACTCATCTAGGTGGTAAGTTAATTTATCCTGTAGATATCACCCAAATCCATTCTGAATCGCACAACATTGGGCACTCAGTAAACAAGGTGAAAGTTTCATCTAGATTCTTAACCAGTGATGTCTCTGCAGCAAGCAGTAATTACTTGTATTAATTGCAGACTCCTCCAAGGTACATCATGTCACAGCATACAGAGGATTGGACATATAAATTCAAGGCGTGACTTTTTTGTTTCTTTGATTTGTTCAAAACACTCACCATTTGGAGGCATAGACAGGACACAGGCAAAGTCAATCTGGATGCGTTGTTAGCGGTCAGGAGGACGCAGTGCCAGGAGCAACAGCCTCACAACTGAGAGATCCAGGTGCCGTTCCTCCTCTGACACAGACGGCTCATGTGACCTCCAGCATGTCACGTAACCTGTCTGTCCCCAGCTGTAAAATGAGGATAATAGTAGTGTTAAATGTTAAAGCCTGAAAGACATCAGAACAGTAAGAAAAGGTGAGTCTGTCTACACCGAGTCTTGATCCATTGGTGTCTTCTAAGAGCTACAGAAAGCACTGCGACCAGAGGGACTCCATTTCACTGTCTATGCTACAATCACCGGTCTTTGCCTGGTGGGCAGCTTCTCCCTCTGCGACTGTGCTCACTCCCGATGCTCTATGCCTTGTGAAGACATTCTCTGTGAACCTTTTCTCTTCTCTGGAAAGGTGGATGGCAACCAGATGTTCTAACTTCAGTTATAATCATCCAATTGACTCCACTTAACTCCCTCAAGTTCTTTACAGAGTTAGATGTCCTCCAACTTTGCAATTAATTTGAAGCATCTCATTTGCTGACAATAAATCCCAGTGTCTCACATGTTCCTTTACATCTCCTGTGATGCCCACTATAATTGCTCCTTACAAAAAAAGGACACAAACCCTGCGGCTGAAATTTTGTGAGGTGTTGCTTTTGGGGGCCTGGAGGAGTTCATCTGCCGCCGCTTCCCTTTGCCTTGGCAGCCCCAGCTACTCCCCCACAGAAACACGCCGGCGACACACAAGTTTTCAGTCATGTGATGCCCAGTAACTTCAATGGGAGCCCCAGAGCTGCCATCCCACAGAGCCCTTTGAAGATCAGGGCTCTGCGTTTCATCCCAGATAGACAGTCTATAAAAGTCTTGCAAACAATTCAGGCGCAGTCTCTGGCTCGGCCAGCTCTCACCACTGACATGTTATCCTGCAGCAGCAGCAGCCCCCGGGCTGACATTCAGGCAGGAATGGAAGCGACGCCGCGTCTCTTTGGGAGCCCTCCTGGCTAGAAGATCCTAGAATACACAAGCGAAACAAGGCAGGGGTCCTCTGCAGGGCCCTCTGGTCTTGCACTCTCCGGGCACAACATTTGGCAAACATCAAAGAGGGGCAGGAAGAATCCCCCACACCAGCGCGGCGGGAGTTTTGGGGGTTTCTGCGGGGTAAGGCACGCTCCATCCAGGCACACACCCTTGGCCTGCAGTTGTTCACAGAGCCATGGAATTACACAGTGCTTTCTGAAGAGCTTTTGTGACTGCGATAGAAAAAAAAAAAAGATATAAAAAATTGAGGGCGGGATGAAGGGAAGGCTGTTTGAGTCTGCTGGGAGCCTGAGAGGACACCTTTGCACGGAACTCCCTATCCACAGGCTGGGGAAGGTGCGTAACCCCCGCCTGCCACAGGCACGGCCGCCACTGCTGTGCGCAGCCCCCCCTTCGCCCGCCCCAGCGGCTGCCAGCCCTGCGCCCTCCGACACAGCGGCCTCCTGCGGGGCCTGGCCCCCGCGCCGCAGGGCCGGACAGACGGTCCCACGGGAGGGACTGGGACCAGGGCCACAGTGCGGGACTCCATTAATGGCAGCAGCACCCTGACGGGCTGCTGAGGTGCTGGACTCGCAGATCCAACGCAGTCACCCACGGGCAGGGCGGTCTCCCTGGGGCTGGCTGCGTCCCTCTCCCTCACCGCCGTGTGCCCGACGGGGCGGGCCCTCACACGCAATCCAGATGCACAGGATCCGTCCCGTACCTGGTATCCCGTAGCTGGTACCCTCGCCTAACCCCTCCTTCCTCCCCTTCCTCCCAGGCACCAGGCCTGGCGGCAGCATCTCCTTCCCTGAGGAGCACAGGCGGGACACGGGGAGCAGGGTCTCGCCCTGTGCTCTGGCTCTAGCGGAGGGCGCAGTGACCCCTCAGTGCCCAGCGCCTCAGCCCTCGCCTTCCCCTCCGTGGAGGTCCCCCCCAGCAGCGCAGGGGGAGCGGGAAGGAACTGGAAAGCTCTGCGGCTCTGTGCTGTTTTCGTGTCTGCACATTAGTCTCTGAATGGGCAGAGGTCTGTGAAACTGCTGATTCATGAACATCTTTGCCGCCTGTGGCCTCTTCAAATGAGAGTTCACCCTGACCCAAGGGTGGTTTACTTTTCTTGGCTGTTCATCTCAAACTGATGCTGTCTCCAGTCTCTCAGACTTCGAGGGATTTGGGTAAAAATAAATATTATTGAATCTCTTGTGAAGCTGTTGAGTTAACTCTGAGCAGTGAAGCATTCGAGTCTCTGACAAAGAAGGGAAAAATGTCAAGACTTAGTGCCAGAGGATGGCTTCTCACCAACCTCATACCCAGCCATCCTCGTCAGACCTACCAGTACCAGCGTATGTGCAAAGTCACAGCTTGGAGACCACTGAAGAATGAGCAAGAGCCTCTGATGCTCCAGGGCCCCGAGCTGGCTGTCAGTGTGGATTGGAAACAGAGGGTAAGCAGCCAAACACCGCACACATCCATCCCGGACAGGCTACAGCCACCTCCTGTCCCATCACCAGAAAAGCTTCATTTCCTTCTTCCTCACCCCAGCCACCATCAGCACCTGGGTTTTGTAGATGATTTCAGCTTTAGCCCTACTGCCTTCCTCCCTTTCTTTTCTCACTGTGCCCCAACAATCTGGTGTTGCCGATCTACTTTCCCATGAACGGTCACAGCCTCACCAAGCAGGGCAAAGCTGTGGTCAGTAAGATCTCCTGCCAGGGCATGTTATATGACACTACTGCGGCCAAGCAGCTGCCCCCTTCCTCCCCCCCAGCTACGTCTTCCTACTTGTGAAACCATCTCCTCAGAACCAGAAGAACCTGCTCCAGGGGAAGGTGCCTGAATAGGGATAGCAGGATCTGGCCCTTTGTTATTAGAGCTGACACCAGAGTCTCCGAAGAGGTGCTGCTCCGATGCACCTCCCACTAACGTCACCAGTGTGGAAGGTGCTTGCATGCCTGACATTAGCTCCAGCGTTATCACAGGACAAATCATAACCATCATAATAAAATTTTGCAATAACCTCAGTTTAATTAATAGTAAGGAGAAAAAAGTCTTGCTGGGCCAGATGGCAAACTCTTAAGTTTCTCACGTGATGACTGTCAAATTACCGTCTCCACAAAAGAACATCACAGAGTACATTTAACAAACCTTGGAAATGTTTATCAAAGCAGCAGCAAAGACCCTAGTGGATCTGCCAGGATCTGGCCACATGAAGGAGACAAATGCAGAGTTGGGTTTTTAAGGAGTTACTGCCAATAAAGGACTTAAGTGTATAAAACTAGACTTTCGCTGAACTCGGACACTGAAGTCCAGAGTCACAGAGGTCACTGTCTCTCAGCCACCTGCACTCTGTGGTCTCTCCTTGGTTCACATTCAAGTTTTCTGTTTCTGCGCCTGCCCAGAAGAGCACCTCCAAGGAGATGTACTTTAGACTGTCCTCCCTGCGCACCCAGAGACGAGGAGTCCCCTCTCTGAACACCCTAAGGCATGGGGTCTTGCAAGCTAGCTCCAAGAACGCCACATGCAGCCTGAGGTTCCTCACACCATGACGCTCTGACCATTTCACTCTAAAACAGAAGCTGCCTACCAACAGCAGGACGGGGAGAGCCAACATCCCGTTGGTGGAAGGCATGGTTTCACTCTCAAGCGCTTCACTCGGAATAGCTGATGGGTCGGCAGTTAGACAGTCTCATGGGAAGTGAGAGACGAGCACTCTCAGATTGAGGAACGCATTGAACCCAGGTCTCCCACTTCCTCAGTGAATGCTCTAAAATAAAAGACAGTGACTGAGAAGACAGACACCAGCCAGAAGGAAGGAGCACTACTGTCTTACCTCCAACATATTGGACTCAAGCATGAAGTCCTGAGTGAGGTTTCTGTGCTCCGATGGGATGGCAGGGATGCGAGAATGGAAGATTTCAGAAATACCTGTGTTTTCAGTCTGCCCTCTAGACACCAAACACGCTCTCTGTTTGGAAGAGATGTCTCAAACGTCGAGGTTATATCTGGATGCAGCCCTGATGTGAGTAGGCAGGAGGGGGAAGAAAGGGCTATGCCACTGTACAGCACTTCTGCTCCATCCCTGGGAACACAGGCTCATCCAGGCTCCCATCTCCCAGCCCATCCCAGTGCCTGGCTGCCCACTCCTCCCCAGCACCGGCTGGGAAGCTTTGGCTCAGCAGTGCTGCTTTTGGCTCCAGGGTCTGGAGACGGTGGCACCTCCTTTTCGGATACCCGAGCCCTGCTCCGAGCAGCCCAGTGAGCGCCTCTCTTACGGCCCGGGGGCCTGGGGGGCACGAGCAGCACAAGGGTCCTTCACTTCATCTACGCTCCAAAGGATGTGGTTCACTGAAGCGTTACAGATCTAGAGAACAGACTTGTTCCATGGGAATTTCTTTAGGCTCTTCTATGTTTTTGTCTTCTGGTGGGACACTTTGAAAATTGATTTTCCCTCCTTTGTAGAAAATAGGAGAAAAAAATGACAACACTTTCACACTTCAGTAAAACACTTAGAGGGTACTAAGTAAGTTCTGCCTCATCTGAGTGAAAGTGCATTGTACTTTCATGGCCTTATGCGTTATCTTGCAATAATAATAACAAGAAAAAAACTTCCATATAAAACAAAGCAATAAAAGCACATCAGTCTCACATGTTGGCTGGTAGTTCCACAGAGAGTATTGTTCGGCCTGACATGAAAAAAGGCAACATAACACAATTTTTGCGAACTGTTTCATTTGGCAGATCGCATTTCCATTTTCAGGGCAACCCGAAAGGCTGAAGCGACTGACACCACTCTTAACTTTAGTTAAACCCTACCATAGCTGCTACAGAGTTCTGCTTTCATGTTGCTGCTAGCACAGGGAGTTTCAGAAGAATTTTGGATTGGCTTGGATACAAGTCTAGCAGGGTGCTACAAATAGAAATAGCAGAAGAAGGTAGCAGAGTAAAAATACACAGTGTAGATCACGGGTAGAGAAGTAGCGCCGACAGGAAGCCGAGGGCAGGGACGGGGCAGACACACTGCTGCGCTCCGCCGCTTGCTGCCATTCTGAACACACGCCACCTCCAAATCCCCGACAAAACCCCCACTTGCATGAACTTGCCTCCCTCCTTCCTAGCGATATTGGTAGCCATTCAGAATAAAAAGGCAGCCACGGGAGGAAGGGGAATGGCTGCTCCTAAACCTGCCCTTTGAAAGCCGCCCCAGTCATTGCGTAATAGTTCATACGGTCACCGCTCCGCGGCATTTCACCTACGGCAGGTTTGGCGGGGCTGAACAAGGGCCCGGTGCGTGAACCTCTCTCACCTCTGGGGATGCACGTTCACCGGCTGGGCTCAATCCATTCGTACAGTGGCCCACATGTGAGAACACAGGTGCCCGCAGCCAGGCTTTGCCGATGCACCCAATGGCCTGGCCTGTTTTCCAAGGTGCAGACCACGTCCAGTTCCTACCAACTCCTGCGGGATTCGCCAGTCCCATTAAGGAATCTGAATATGGATTTAGGAGCCTAACTGCTGGCACTTGGGGTGGAAAACTTTAGCCAATAAGACTGCACAATCCCATTACCACGACAGCTTGGGAATGTGAGAACTCAGCAGTTTGGAATAAGGCGCCACATTAAAAATAGATTAAACTGAAAACAGCCCTTACGGCCTACGGCGCCTAGGACAAGTGTCTGCCAGCTGAAATGCCTTGTAGGTAACTGTTTGCTAGTGAATCAGGTGCTGGCTGAAGGTGCCCATAGTTGCCTCAAGACACAGACAGATTTTTTTTTTTCCAGAGACACCGTATTATTTTTTTTTTAGCACCATATGAAACTCGGCAGCTTCAACCCTAAGGGGATCCCGCTTGCCCTGGTTCCCATGGCACTCACATCCACCGAGTTTCACTTTGAATTTCAGCCTCGCGAACCTCCCAACTCAGCCTAGAGTGATCAGCTGTGCCAAGCCGGGGCTCCAGCTCTGGAGCAGGGCTGCTCCCCTGCCTTTTAACACCGCCATGAGACAATGGAAGAACCAAGTTGCCCCACTATGACACAGGAAAAATATGATCAGCATCCAGTGCAAGGTGTTGGGAGGACTTATTTCCTGGTCTGTTTGCAGCCCGAGGGTGAAACAAAGGGTGAGCTGGTTTCCCTGGCTGGCGTCTCCCTGCTAGCCAGGGACAAAAGTCACTTGTCCCTTTGGTTCTCTGTGGTCTGTCCAGCAACAACCACAGAGATTTGCTGACCTGCTGGTGGGCATTTCTGACAGTTGATGAGGTTGCATTTCAGTGGCTCTGCCTTTTCTTCTGTGACAGCTCCCAGAGGACAGTGATGCTTTTATGCTTAATATATGCTGTCATTTTGTATTATATCTTTTCTTTGGAAGTAACCTCATAAATGACAAAAACAAAACAGAATGCCAAACCCCACAATCCAAACACCAAAGCAAGCTGAGGAGTGCTGCAGACATCACAAAGGAATTACCGCTCCTTCATCTGACACCGAGTCAAAAGAAGCCATAGCCCTGCCTGCTTTACAAGAGCGATCTGCCGTAGTGGTGGTTACATTACTTCCCTGGATTTCTGCTCTTTTTCTTCTCCAGTCCCATGATGTGGGGAGGCCCTTGGATAGAGGCTTTTGCTGCTGTATCAGCATTTGTGGCATAAAAACAACCCCAACTGTGACAATAGAGCAAACCTTTGGATTCCGCAGCTGGGTTGCTTAAAGACATAAATGACCAAGCACAACCCCAGCGCCTAACTGTCCTCCTCCTCCTCAATCCGTCCCGATTCACGCATCAGTCACGGAGTGACAGCCAGAGTCACAGTCTTGCGTAAAGACCTGACAAATGGCTTGCTCAAAGCAGAGGGGATGTACGCGCTGTAATGGCTCCATGTGCTGGAATAATGTTACAAGCACACTCCGTCCAATTTCACCTTCAGTTGAGTATAGTAACTCACTGAATATTGCAATACACTTGACAAATTAAGAAACCTTCTTATTTTATTAGGCTTAATTCCCTGCATATCTCTATTTTCCCTGCGGGATTTGTTGGGAATGCCTTACAGTAACAGGATCAAGAAAAGAACAGTATATACCAGGTATGTGAATGACTGACTCTGCCCCATGATAAAAACAATGCCACGACTTTGGGAAGGATTTCAGAGTGGTTCTATTTCTATAGATACAGGTTGTCTGAAACATTGTTGGCCAGGTTCTAGTAGAATAAATTAAAAAAACAGGTAAATGATAGATGGGGATATATCTTCTTCAAGGCCTGGGTTTCTCAAAGACATTCCCTACTCCCTACACACAATCTATACATTTTAAGATCCACAAGGCATCTTTTTGCATACGTAGCTTTAAAAATTTACACTAGGATTTGTAATCCCAAAATACCTCCGTGGCACAAAGCCACATATGCGATACGTGGGTGGAAAAGCTGTCAGCATAGCGGAAAAAATATTCTGCTGAAACTCCAAACTTTGCAGAAAGAGCTGAGTCACTCTTTCGCAGTTAAGGTAGTCTGGGCTTGTTACCCTCCTCCGTGCCTCCGGATGCTGTCTGGCACACACCCCTCCTCTGGCTGCCACCCACTCGCGCACCCCCAGAGCGGGGCTGACCTTCCCCACATAGGTGCATCTTGTCGTCCCCGCACCGTCGGAGCGCTGCTGACCCTCCCGCAGACCCAGCGCCCTGCGGTACGCCCACCCGCACCAGCAGATTTGCGCCGCCCAGTTCACCTGCACCAGCCCCGCTTCGCTACGCGAGACGACACTCAGCAGCATTGCCAGCTTGATCACAGGCCTCAGCGCAAATGCTTTCCTGACCTCCTGAGAATTAATGCTTTTTTATTACAATGCATAAACACAGTGAAAGTTTGAAAACCTAGCTCAAGTGCACTAAGCTAAAGGAGCAGAAGACAAAACATTGGAAGATCTCACTTATTGTTCTCTTTTTTCCTTTNCCCCCCCCCCCCTTTTCTTTTTAAGTCCCATGATTCTTCAATCAGCATTATTGTTTTGGCGGGGAAGAGGGAGCCGCCTATGAGCCATTTATTAGCACATAAAATTACTGAAATTGCAAAGGTCCAGAAGTCATAACTGCCAACAGATTATAGACTCTACTAATGTAGTCACATATGAAACTTATAAAGCTCATTTTAAAAGGAACTCTAATGCAGCCTATAGATTTTGATCCCTAGAAAATATAATTTGGCTTGAAAATCTTTTGATCCTTTGACCTGCATTTTAATCAAAACGCAGGATTTTCCTGAAAACTTGTGTTTGTGTGTCCAAATCAGAAGTCTACATACATGTAAACAGCTTAATTTGTAAGTGCAACAATGTGCCAGATTTTCAGCATGTAAGAATAATTTTCATATGAACTGCAGCAACAATATATACTAATTAGCTGCACCGTACACACACAGCCATGCAAATGCTCTTGCTGGGATCCTCAGTTGCTTATGGGGCACGTTTGTCACTGCAAAATGGCAATATTGGAAGGAAGCTCTTGCATTTTAAGCCCTATGATGACAAGCACAGTCTAACTGACACATCTTCTATAAAAGGTTATGTCCCAGGTTTGTGTTCCAGGCTAGTATGATAGCTGCGAGACAGCTTCACTTGGACCTGCGTGTTTCCTCCTCCAGTGAGGGGGTATATTCTATATTGTACATCATAAACGGGTGCCCAGGATGTACACCTAGCCCAAACGTGAATTGTTCCTCTACCTTGCCATCCCTTCACACTGGAATTATGGGTGGGACACTAGTGATGGAAGAAATGCAGGGGAGGATTTCCCTATGTTTCAAAATTTTCTGAAACTTTTCTTGTTCTCATATTTCACAAAACCCAGCAGTTCTCCAGCAAGAGCACTCCTCTTTCCATGGGAAACGACTCTGACTGGGGCAAAAGACCCGCTTTGGTAAACAAACAGATTATGCTATACAGCATGAAAGCTAAAAAAATGAAGTAGCCTCAGCACGCCTCCACGCTGCCTGCCCTCCCCGAGCACACACACATGCCCAGGCTTTGGCTGGATCCTATTTCAAGCACTGCCCTCCAAGAGCAGAAGTTGGCCACCTTGTTCTCTCTTGGGCCTCTCTCTCCTTTTCCTGTATTTCTCTCCTTGAACATTTGCTCCCAACCCATTTAATGCAAATTTTGCCACTGGCAGAATCAAAGTCTAAACATCCTCACTTCTACATCCTAACTGCAGCCTTTTTTTTCCCTTCTCTCTGCTCTAACTTTCCCTCAGCGTCACATTTTCCTCCCCTATGTCCCTCCTTGTCTCCAAGGGCCTGGTTTGTGCTTCCGCCAGCCGGCGGCCGCCCCACTGTCCGCAACGCCCTGTGCCGGAGCACCGCGCTTCACGGGGCGCCGCTGGCCCCACGCCCGAGTCCTCATCCCCGTCTCCTCAGCCAGCCCAGCGCACAGCGCTGCTGCAGCGCCACGAGGCCAGCCCAGCTCTCGGCGCCATCAATGCCCAATTCCCAAAGGGAAGAGCGGCCGCACCAATACCTAAACTCTCTCTCTGTTAGCAGCGCACCCAAGGAAGAAAAGGTAAACACAACTGGGTGTTCCTCCAGGAGGCTCCCTCTGAGCCACTCAGTAATGCCCAGCGGAACCAACAGAAGACCCCTGTAATCCCTGCCAGGTACGGAGCAGGCATCTTGCTCAGAAAGACGTCAGCCTTTAAAAACCACTGAGCAGTTGAAAGCACAAAATACAAATACTAAAATATATACTGTTCAGCTGAGCCCTAAAACATTTGCATTACTTGAAACCGCGATCGCAAGGGGAAGAGCAAATTTCACTCCATTAAACGAACACATGCGAACTCTCTCTCTCAGCCGGCTGCTCGCTAGCTCTTGCAGGGATAATCCAGGTCACTGACGTGACACTGAGGAATACACCCAGCTACTGAGCAAAAGTCATGACGAACACCCATGTCAAGAAACATCTGCCGCTGTTTAAAATTCTAAGGAAATCATCCATACACAAATTAGCTAATAAAAGTTACAGCTATATTACTGATAGCTGAAAAATCACATTTCCTACGCCACTGGGTAATCAAATTACAAAATAAATTACATGAGCTAGATTAAAAATGTGAATGACATTCTTCACGGATTATATAATGACCTATATATTGTTATGGGTCTCGTGAAATACCCACTTGGAATTCGCCTTAGCAAAGGCTGCCTTTAAATTGGTTTTATCAACTCAGGATTCTTGATGTGATATTTGCAAATGTTATTGCTCACAACGCAAACAAAAAGCAGTATACCTAGAGCTTTATTTATTTACATTACCTACATGTTCACTTAAGATCAGAACTTGATGCTTTCATGTGGTAACCATATATTGACTTTTTCAAATAAATGTTGCCAATAGAGTTATTATATACATTCCTGGCTTAGCAAGCCAAATAATACAGTGCTATTCTTAAAACGGGAGTCCAGGGAATCAAATCCTGCTTTTATTGTAGTCAACAGCAACCCTCCTCGCCTCCAGAAACAATTAGAATAAGCCAATTCTGTAACCAATAACAAGATAGGCCAAGAAATTTTTGGTATGAAAACTCTGGCAATCCCATTCTTTTGATATTTAACATGAGTTCCAGTAAACACAGGAGGGTTGCTGACTGGAATGAAGCAAGCAGCACTGACTGGCACATAGCCTTCCAAATTTTTATATTATTTTATGAGAAGTCTAAATGCTAATTTGCACAATTATGAATCAACAACAGACACTCATTTCAGCCTGATTCTGTCACCAGGGTTTTAACTTAAGTGGCATGTCAATAAAAATGTGAAAATAACTTTAAAAAACTTAGTGCATATACATTCCCAGCCCACCAAACTGAACTTGGGTCCCCCAAAGCAAATTAAACCCTAATGTATAAATGACAACATAACAAAAATAAAACGTGTATGTGACCGAGATGACTGTAAGTTTGTATATGAAAGCTAGAATAGGTGACGCTCGGTGTCCAGAGCAGGTCTGGCACTCAGCCCTGATCTCGGAGTTGCCGGTTCGGGGGCACTTACTGGTGTTTGTTCCCATTGTCTCCTCCTCCTGAGGGCCCGCAGTGCAAGTTGTGTGGTGCATCCAGTACACATCAGCAGCCCAAGATTTATTCGCTTCTCAAGGCAGGTCTACAGCCAGATGCATTAGACGCTGTGGAGGGAGTACCCAGAGTGAGAAAACAAGAGGTATTAAAGTTCCCCGGTGCTCAAGAAAGTTCTGAAACATTTTGGGGCATTTATTCAGCCAGGACTTCCCCTGACTCCAAAGGGATTTTGCCAGCGGAAGAGGTTTGAACGCCTAAAGTGTGGTTAATTGCTAAACGTGGTTTCTTTATTTTAAAGGCAAATAATTAGAAAACAGAAGCCCCTGCTCAGAAGAGGTGCTGTGCTGGTCCCTCTCCACAGTCACTGGCCACTGACCCTCAGCGTGGCTGCACTCAGGACAGCGCCCGCCGCTGCCTGCGGCCGAGCACCCTCGCCTTCCGAAGGAGGAATCATCAAACGGACAAAGGAAGGAGTAATGCCCAGAACTAGGGGAGGTCTTGAGTCTCTCTGTCTGAAAACTGGTTAAAATGTAAGTTGCCCTGCTGCGCAGAAAATACAGTCAGCGCAGGTAACCAGCGCCAGCTTCTACCGCATGGGCCCGATCCTGTTCCCACTGAAGCCAGTGGCAGAACTCCAACCTCTTCAATGGGAACAGTAACAAGCTTTCTATCTACTTAATATAAATGAAGATACGCATCTCCTCTTTGACATATTTTGGGCTCAAAGCCATTGGCTGACACTTGTTTGGTTCTCTGCATGTAGGTGACTCATGGGATAATATAATGCCTCATTTCCATTCTGCCAGACCTGTCTTTCTCCATGGTTAACTATTAATTTCAGAGGGAAGATGCAACACCGCAGTAAAAAAGGATGGTGTTAAACAAAGAAGATTGCACTTAAATATTGAGTAAATGAATGGGATTGCCATTTGTGAGGATTCCCTTCCAGTTAGAGAGTTATACCCACACGGTCCTTCAGACATCGGCCCGTCACTCCTGCAGAGAGGGAGCTTGTGGCAACCTCTAGCCAGGTGCTTGGCCGGCAAGGTAGTGTGAACACACTGCCTCTGCCCTGCCAGGACAGCTTGAGGCTTGAGATATGATTAAAGATATAGAAAAAAAATCTGTGTTCCAAGTAGTTGATTTTTGTTTCAGGCTGCCTACACAGAACTGGGTTACTCTGGACATTCAGGTGCTCGAAAAACTATGAGCTCATGAAGATTTTCCACCAAAGCTGTAAACTCTTGGGGATAAGGGCTGACTTCCTCTCTTTGGGTCCGCAGCCCAAGTTTGAGATACTAAGTAGTACCATAAAAAAAAATAAAATCATTAATAATAATATGTTATGGACTGGAAGGAATTATCTAAACAGACTTTCTGATTCTTCTGAAGTTTCTTGTTTCTTACTACAAAGTGTTGCCTCAGCTTCAAAATAGTAACCTCAGACACGATACAGCAAATCTCATGAAACACAGGTATTTCTGTGCAAGGTGTACATTTGTATGTGACTTCACTTGTACAAACATGGGTTTCATTACAGGGGATGAAAAAGACGCCCAGAACCAGTCAATGTATAAAATATTATATTTACTGAATTTATTATACCAAGAGGGCAGTGGGCCTGTTCCTCCACCCTTTACTCAGCTGGACATTTGCCCTTCTTTTCACCACTGAATTGGGCCAAACCCAATTCAACCAGTACATTCAAACCAGTAAGCAACCAGCAAAGCACAGAGAAGCACCTGCTTTTTCCTAATAGCAAAGCACCGTCCATGCCCCCCTTCAGCCTGGAGACTTGTGTGGAGCACCCCAAAACCCTTTCCTGCCCCCCCTGTGGTGTTCCTCAGGGGCAATTCGCCCATGGCAGTGGAAAAAAAAAAAATCAATCCCTGAGAAATCCTGACATTCCCCCGGCACCCCCAACCTGCTGCAGGACTTCGCCGCGGTCATGAGCAACCTCTCAACTCTGTACAGAGTGCGAGCAGGCGCTGCGCCCTTCCTCCCCAGCATGTCATCGCCCGCTCGGCCTCCGTCACTGCCCACCCCCCCGTCACACCCCAGTGTCCCCAGCCCTGCGTCGGGGTCTGACCGGGGTGGAGAAGGAAGGGCTGCACAGCCAGCTCATGGGGCAGGACGGGCAGCACGCCGCGCTGCTGCGGGCAAAAGGAACAGGCTCGGTGGGAAACTTCCACAAAGCCACCGCACAGTCACAAAGACAAATGCCACTGAGTGTACACCCCCCAGCACCCTGCCCGGCTCGGGGGCTGCTCAAGACCTTCCCCGAGCTGGGACGGACAGTCCCGGAGCACGTGTCGGGAGCTGAGTGGGAATCCCACCACGCTTACCTGCTGCACCCACGGCACGCCACAGCAGCCAGCCCCAATGGACGGCGTCTTCGCGGCAGCGTGGACCGTCAGCGGCCTTCACGTGAGCGTGCTGGACGAGACAATCCCCCGAGGTCCCTTCCAGCTCCATCTGCCCTGTGGCGTTCAGAGGAGACATGTATAAAAATCCTTTCCGCCACCCAGTGTTTGTAACACACAGAATTGCCTGGGTTGGAAGGAACCTTTAAGATCAAGTTCAACCATTAACCCAGAGCTGCCAAGTCCACCCCTACCCCATGTCCCTCACCACCACATCTACCCATCTTGTAAATCCCTCCAGGGACGGTGACTCCACCACTGCCCTGGGCAGCCTGTGCCAGTGCTTGAATACCTTTTCAGTGAATAAATTTTTCCTAGTATCCATCCTAAACCTCCCTGGCACAACTTGAGGCCATTTCCTCTTGTCCTATTGCCTGTTGCTTGGGAGAAGCAATCAACACCTTCGCCCCCCCCACTACACCCTCCTTTCAGGGAGCTGTAGAGACTAAACACTGCTGAAGCAGGCAGGGCATGGGGGCACAGGGGGGTCTGGAGCCTCGCAGCAGTGCGCGCTTCGGTGTCAGGGCAAACATCCCGAACACGCCGCCGTCAGGCCTTTTTCACCTGGGGACGTGTGGGAGGCTCGGCCGTGTGCCGGGGTAAGGGCTGGGGCTGAGAGGAAGGGAAAGCGCGGAGCTGCGGCTGGAGAGGGCCGGGAGGGGGCTGCCAGGGCCCCCCCACTACACCGGGGAGCAGGGGCCACGGGGAGCAGAGACTGTGAGAACGGCCTTGCCTGGGCCGTGGCTGCGTCCTTGTCGAAGGCTCAGCCTACAGTTAGGGTTAGGATTAGGGAACGCTGCTCGCTTTGGCACCGTGTTTAAGGCAAGTGTCTCTAAACACTTTTCTGCTATCAAAAATTTACCCTTCGTAATATTCCAGGGCATGCTGTGTTTATATAGCTATTGAAACACCTATGGGGTAGACAGGCGATCTTCATTTTGAATCATAGAATGGTTGATTCTTCTGCCACTGAAGACCTGTTTAATCTACAGTTTGTTTAAATTAAGGGAAAAATCTGCTTTGTCTGAGGCCGTAAATGATTTGCTGAAACCACACACGCACACGGTGAGTCACAGTTCAGACACAACTCAAACGAGCAGGACTCTATTCCCATGCTCTAACCACTGGATCACGGTCCCTCCCACATATACCCTGCAATAATCCGTGCTCAAACGATAACAGCGTTTCCCCGCTGTACACGTTGGACGGCATTACTCAGTCCGGCACATCGCGCCGCCGGCAGCGCAGCTCCGCAGGGCTGGGGGAGGAAGGGAGCGCAAGTCAAAGTCATGATTTTCGCCCAACACCACGGGAACGTAGCTCTTCCCTTGGGAAATACCCGCTCTGAACCCCCCCGTTTACACCTAACCCGGACACCGCCCGGCCGGTCCCGCTCCGCGCTCCTGCTCCCGCCCCGAGCGGCGGCCGCTCGCTGCCCGGCCGCGGGGGTGGCGGCGCGGCCGTACCCGCCCCGCAGGAGGCCAAGCCCTTGGGAGGACGCGGGCCGGGCACCGCCGTGTCGCCCCCCCCGGCTCCGTCTCTCCCCGGGGCGTTCGACTCCCGCCGCTGAGGCCCCAGCCTGGACGCGCCGCGGGGGCGAGGGGCCACGGGGCGCCCCGTTCCCCCGGGCGGACGCAGGTGCCGCTGAAGGGCCCGGGGCCGCTTCTCCCCAGGGACCCGAGGCGCAACCCCAGCCCGGCCCCGGGCCCGACCCGCCGGGCGGGCGGCGCCCGGGCCCNATATACATATACATATACATATACATATACATATACATATACATATACATATACATATACATATACATATACATATACATATACATATACATATACATATACATATACATATACATATACATATACATATACATATACATATACATATACATATACATATACATATACATATACATATACATATACATATACATATACATATACATATACATATACATATACATATACATATACATATACATATACATATACATATACATATACATATACATATACATATACATATACATATACATATACATATACATATACATATACATATACATATACATATACATATACATATACATACACGTACCCACACACACACCCCAGCACCGCGCTCCCACTCTCACGCAGCCGCACGCCCCCGCCGTGCTCTCCTCTCCCCTCCTGACTATCCCGACTGGGCACATCCTTGGGCAGCGCACGCAGGAGGAGGAAACGCTCTGCACGGCTCCTGGCGCTCCCGGGAAGGGGGCCTGTTTGTTTGTTTAGTTTTCTCTGGCCCTGGGAGAAGCTCAAGAGTCCAAAGGCGCTGCCGCACCAGGGACGAGCCTCCTGGCCCCATGGCAGGCGGCCCGCAGCCCCCCTGGCCCTCCCCGGCACCCCGCCTTGGGGCCAGGAGGCAGCGGCCAGCCCTGGACAACATTGGAGAAGGCAGCACACACTCACACGCACACCCCCACCCACCCAAATAATAAAATAACATTGCAGCACAAGGGCATAGTCTCTGTCACCAGATAAGAAAGTCGTGTGATGGCAAAGATCTAAGTAATGCAATAAAAATAAAGTGTAGCTAGTATACACGGAAAGGCTTTCACATTACATGAGGCACAGCTTGGACAGACAGACACTCGGAGAGGAGCTAAATGTCCTGGAATAAAGCAAAATACACTGAAAGTTCATAGTAAATACCCGCATCGATAGGTATTTATTCATTTGTGCTTCGCCACATCGTGACATACAGTACAAGACACCGCTGCTCTTCTTTTCGATGGAGGGAGCTCCCCACGCTCCCGTGCAAGCTGCTGCTCCGTCAGTCCCAGGCTGTCCATCGGTCCGGCAGCGGCAGCAGGGACAGGGTCGGGCAGAGCCAGCCCAGCCAGGCTGGGACAGTCCTGGCAGCGCATCCGGCAGCTGCCCCACACCTCGGTGCTCCAAACAGGCGCCGGCGCTGCACGTCCCTCAGCCTCGGCCCTCTCCTCCTCGCCGCTGCCCTGCCTGCCGCGCTGCAGGCCAGCTGGGGTGGGCCTGGCCGGCACCCCTGGGCACCCGTCCCTCCAGCCTGCACGTCCTTCACCCTTTTCCCTCGCGCCCTGCCAGGCTGGGGGGGACAGCAAGCCCCAGAGCTCCTGCAGCCAGCTTTTAAGGCACATCTGGATTGCTATGCGTGCTTTATTACTATTATTATTATTATTGTTATTTACCCTGTGTAGACACGTGGGCTTTCCAATTTCTTCCTTCCCCTCACCCTTCTCCTTACAAAACCCACCATGTTTTCAGCTTATTCGTGTGTCATCCCTAAGGCACAAACCTTTTAATACTACAGCTGCCTGGCTTCTTGTATTGGTCGTCAACTGTTAAAAAACCAAACAAACGAAACAAAAGGAAAACAAAAGGAACACCCCCACCCCCTCTGCCCCCCCGGCCCTGCGCTCCGGCCCGCCGTCCGTGGGGCGCGGGGCTAGGCGCAGCTGCCCATGGCCTTGACCAGCGAGCTCTCGGGCAGCTGCCTGAAGATGCCCCGCAGAGTCTCCAGCTCCCGGGTGAGCTGCTCCACCCGCTTGCGCAGCCGCTCGTTGTCGGTGGTGAGCTCCAGCACCTTCTGCTGCGTCTCCACGTTGCGCTGCTTGGCCTTGTCCCGGCTCTTGCGCACCGCGATGTTGTTGCGCTCCCGGCGCACCCGGTACTCGTTGCTGTTCTTGTCCACTGTCTTTTTCGATTTGCCGCGGTGGTCGGCGGGCATCATCTTGAGGGGCGCGGCGGCGGGCAG
>VXBO01011777.1:110227-124605 GCA_013400135.1 Rhinoptilus africanus | reverse complement strand
CCCGCTGCCGCCCCGCTTCGCTCCCCCGGTGGTAGCGGGACCCGCGGGAGCGGCGCTGGGACCCGCCGGGGGCTGGCGGAGACCTCGGGGGGCAGCGGGGGCTCCCCGGCCCCGCTCCGCTCGGTGGCGATCGGCCGAGCCCGGAGGAGCTGCCCTCCCGGGACGGGCCGCCAGCGGGAGCCCGGTGCGGTGCCGGCAGCCCCGCGGGGTCTCGCCGTGCGCGGGAGGGTGAAGGCGCGGGTCTCCCCCCTCGCTCCCCGCGGGGATGAGGCAGGAAGATTTAATTAGAGCATTCCCACCAGGCGCAACACGGCGATCCCGGCCGCGGCCGGGCGCGGAGCGGCGCCCCGCGTTTGCCGGCGATAACCCCGCGGGCGGCTCTGGTGCGGGGCTGCGGGGGGCTCCCGCGGGGCTGCGGCCTCAGGGGCACCGAAGGAACCCCCCGGGACAAGGCAAGGCCGCCGGAGGGGGTCCAGGCCTGACGCTGCTACAGGAAGGTTTGCAAAGAAAAGCGATTCAAACACAGCGATGGCTGGAGAAAAAAACTATGCTGTAATTCTTAGTCCTGGATGTTCTGGTAAGCCTGAAACTTGTGACAGTAAATTCCTCGCTCAGAAAGGGTTTGACAGATTCCTTGCAATTAAAAGCAATTGACAAAGTCTTAAACAGGAAACAAAATGACAGCCTACCAGGACCCCATGGTTTTGTATCACACAAGGCACACGCGAACCTCTGTTCCAGGAGCAAACGCAAGGCCAGTGAGTCGGTTGCACTCTAATATCCTCTCGGGAGAATGGATTCTGCAATTACAGCAGGAAAACATATTAATTTGCAGACTACAGAATATATGTTTCACTTTCTACTATCAGCAGATAAAAAAAAAAATCTATCCTAAATTCTTTTTATATACAGTCAGTGTTTTCTAAAATTATACTTTTGCTTTGATGCAGTGGCAGTGCCTCGAAGGGGTGTTTCAGTGGCCTACGGGGTCTGGAGTACCGTCCAAACAACCAAAGTGCCAGTAAGAACCACTCTGAACAAAGTCATGCTACAGAGGAAACGAGTGAGTCTTGGATCCCTCAGAGTGGAGAGAAAAATCACAGAACCACAGAATGGTAGGGCTGGAAGGGGCGTCTGGAGATGATCTACTCCAACCCCCTGCCAGAGCAGGGTCACCTAGAGCAGGTATGTCCCCACTGCACCCGAATGTCCAAATTCTGCTTGTTCTACTCAAGCGAATCCGTTCACAGAAAAGGGACAAACTTTTTGCCTGCTGGGAGAGACACCGTTTGGAGCAGTGGCTGGTGAGCAGTTCGTACTGGGAGTTCTGGAAGGGCCTCATCCGAGTCTGAAGTGGGCAGAAAGAGGAACAGGCCCTGGGCATTCAAAATAAAAGGTCAGTGCCGCATGGAACAGCAGAAGTGTGTATCTAAGTTTGTCATTTAATAACAATACCTACGCCTCTGTACTCTTAAAATGCTCTCACATTTTATAATCATTCTGCAATTAAGGCCTAACCACATATTAAAAGAAATTCAAAGTAAATCAGAAAGTTTAGGATCAGATTCCATTCCTAATTACTGTAATTAACGAACAAGTCCCCACAATTTAAAGACTGGTTTGCTCAGTTTTTTTTTTTACATAGACCCTTTTTATCTAAGTTAAGAACTTTTAAATAATCTCTTTTTACACAAAACATGAATTCCTGTTCAAATTGTTTTAATATAGTATAAAAGGAGGTTCCCAGACTTAGACAAATAAGACAATTCTTCGTTGTCCCTCCTTCTTTGGAGGCAAATAAAATGTTTAGAAGCTGATCATCCCTCAGAAAAGCACAAACGCCTATTTCCACACATGTATCAACAGTGCCTGACACCAAATATTTCAAATCTAATGTCAAGAGAAAACTTTTGTTCTTGTTGCTTCAGTTACATGTGTCAGGGAGTTAATTTACCGAAAAGGGGAAGGATGTCTGCGTGGATGCGATGGATCCCTGAAGCAGCATGGCTGTCAACTCTTGAGGGTGCTATTCTTCCATCTCAAAGCAGATCTCGCTGTCTGGAGGAGCGGGGCGAGGAGAGCAGCCCTCCACAATTCAGAACAGCACCAAAAGTCATTTATACAGTTCAGCTGTGCTCCTTTCTGCTAGTAGGGAAGGAAATGGAATAGAAAAACATAATCGTGGAGGAATGTAAATAATCTACTTTACAGAAGTGAATTTTGTGACTATTAAGATTTTTTAACTGCGCCGCAACACTGAAATGTCTTCATTTTGCCTGAGCTCAACTCCTGTGCTCCTCTCAGGCCTTTGACTCCCATGGGCTGCAAAATGGGTTACCTGGCTGCAGGGTGGCGGCTGGCTGGAGAGGCTGTGGCCAGCACAGCACTTGGCCTTCCGATCCCACAGCTCGGAATTATGTATGGAACCCAGCAGGAGGCAGCCCCATTAAGAATCAGAGTGCTATTACACATTTACTACCTTGTTAAACTGGAGTACTTCATTGCTACTGACAAGGCTCCAGAACGTCCTGTCTGCAATCAAAACTTCTTGGGGTGAATGCCAGCGCGGCCCAGCCTCTCCTCTCCTGCCTGTGGGAGGCACAGGGTGCGGAAAGGAGACAGGCTTGGCCAGGGCAGGGGTGGGCACTGCAGAGCAGAAAGGGCGGTACAGCTGTCCTGGAAGTGACGAGGGGATCCTCAGCTGGGCATAGCCGTGCCCCAAGAGCACCGGGGGAGCAGGCAGGGATGGAGCAGCAGCAGTTTCCACAGTGAATAAAGACCTGGCAATCTACCATCTTACTTCTTGTGGTGTGAAACACAAAATTCTCCCCTCTCCTCTGTTTTTTGCCCCGGGGGGGGGAAACATGATACTGCACATAAAAGCTGCCACACGTGACAATTTTCAAAGGCAAAGCCTTTATATGCTGAAGCCTTGCGGCCAGTAGATCAGTCTGCAGCATAGTACGACAAGCCAGCCAGCACCTTCCCTTCAGCTGGGCAAGGCAGCTGGTGACTGATTACCATTTTTGATGTGCAGCTTGGTCCAATGATAGATGATTTCATTACTTATCATTATTGCTCTTCACCTTTGGAGAAAAACTGTTTACAACTCCACAGTGAACCAACTCAAATCCATGCTATCTTCCTCTTCCCTTTTTGCATCATTCCCCTTGTCTTCAGGGTCTCTATGACCACGTCCTCAGCCCTTGCTGTCCTTGGGCTCTGCTGACTTGTGGCTCCTCCCCTGAGAGCTCAGTCCTTTGCAATTACCAGGCTAGCTGACTGGAAGCATCTTTTCACTTCCATTTGCCTGTTTACCGCTCACCTCCATTCAAACGACACTCATAACCCAGTCTGTTTCCAGCTTGTCACCTGTAATCAAGCACAATCAGCCTGCGAAGTTGTAAGTGGTTTATCCGTTCACAATTTTGCATGGTTAATAAGCCATCACATGCATATTTCCTCTTTTGTAATTCGGACCATATTTCACTGACTATACTCATGGTGCCCAGAACGTTTTGAATGCTTTTCAGATATGGCATTAAGTTCTGTTCCAATCATTCATACAACTCAGTTGAAATACCACAAAGAAAAAGGCTGTGAGAGTACTGCTCCTCACCTCTCACTGTATTGTTTTCTTCCACAGTATTAGGCCATCACCTCAAGACTTCCCCGAATCATGTTTACAGTTCTACTGGTATGCACCCATTATCCCTTTGCTCAGTATTTGGCCTATCCACAAATCATCCATTCTCTCTCTAGTTTTTTACCTCAGACTAAACAATAAGCTCCCTTCTTTCACACCTGAATTTACTTCCCAATCTTCTGTCTACCTTACAATCTTCAGTCGTTTCTCTCATGATGAATAGCTGACGATCTTGAATTCATTCATACTTCCATCTCCCTGGGAGGTGGAGCAGCGTTGTTACTCTCTATTTCACGGCTAGAGAGCTGGGAGACGGAATGACTGGCCAAGGCCACATAAGAAATAAGGAGCAGAGCTGAGAATTTCATCTCTCCTATGTCCTGAGCTAATATCAAACTAATGAGCATGCAAAAGTTTGACTAGTGCTTCCCTACAAATGAAACACTTTATTTTTCATATGCTTGTTTGCTATTCTTAATTTTTTTATGGAAAAGTTAAATTAAGTTTTATCTTGAAATAAATTTATTTCTGAAGTGAACTGTCAAGAAAATGTCATTCTTTTCTTTTTGATTTTTGCCATCGTATCCTTAAGGAAGCATATAGGAAATACAGTTTGTTTGGTGGTTTTTTTTCCTTTTCCTAGACCTTACCCCTAGTCTATTGAATTAAAGACTCTCATTGATCTGAGCAGGAATTTGTGCAGCCCCTTAGCTGGCATACAAATTATGCAGCAGAGTAGTAATAGGGTAGTGATGATATCCCAAACTCCTGTTCTTTAACAAACTCCCAATACAAAATACTGTTAGTCAGAGCAATAGCATCTCCTCACTTGTATGAGTCATTCACTCTGATACCCAGTGTACTATGATTATCAGCTCCTCCTAAAAATACTCACTTGCAATACTAACTGAAGTAGCAGCTAAGGCCACGCATGCGTATCGGTAACTGTTCCAGGGCACACTTACATGAACACTGCAATGTAAGAAGAAAATCCCTGTGTTTGTCTGTTATACATGTGTTCTGACTTGGCATAAAATTGAAAATATCCGTGTAGTCATCCTGTAACATTATTCACTCCTGTTCTTTTAATGCCAAAGGTAGTTTATTTGGGTAAGCATAACTTTGGCAATGTGTAAGGAGACCATGTATAGTCAATCCTAAATCGTCTGCTTTTCAGAAGGTACATTTACAAAGATGTGCCTTTTTTTGAGAATGCTACTTAGGTAATAAGGAACCTCACCACTGGCTTGGATGTTACTTTTTGCTGACCTCAAAAGACTTTCGAAAAGAAGACGGTACAGCATGGCTTAGGTTTCATTACTGTTTCTCATTTGCACTGTGGACATTATTCTGGGAGTACCTGCAAAAAAAAAAAAAAATGGAAATAACAAAATATGTTAGGCATTTTCCAGAAGCACAGAAAAAGACCCTTTGCTATGCAAAGAATTTACAATTAGAAGAACAAGATACCAAAAGTGAGAGGAATGGGACTGGAAAGGAAGAGGAAGACCAGCTCATAAAAACAGAGTCATGCCATTTCTTCACGATGTATTTTAGCACATGACACATCCTTGTCACAAAACTCAGTCCCTGACAAGGACTAAGTTCTATGTTGTCATCCTCTCCAATTCAACTTTACTCCCCTTTAGGGGTGACTATTACAAAGATTACTAAAGGGTAAAAAGTTGTGTTCTGTAGTACAGCGTGTATACAAAAGCCTCGTGCTGTCGTTCCACAGATGAACACATTGCTGAATCCATGGCAGGCTTCAGCAGGATGAGAACTGCACGAGTCCTCTCAGAGAACTCAAGGATCTAGTGGGCTTTTTACACTTCTTTTACCTTGAAGCTATTGTGTGACTCTCAAGTCCAGCATGGGATAGCCTCACTGCCCCATAGCTCATAGGTTTTGATTCCCAGCCTGCAAATATTCAATGCTCAAAGTATGTATGGAATTAAGGACTAAGACCTGGAAATATAAAGATAATACACCTTTGGTGCAACCCTTTTTTTATTAATGTCATAAAGCATTTGACTTCAGTGGCAGAATGGTTTGGGGACACACTTGACTCATATTTTAAAATGTCAGCTTTTATAAGTATTGACTCTATGTTAACAGAAAGCACTTTTACTGCTCAGTGTGGATGCCATCTTGGGTCTGAAAATTTGACCTCTCTTTCTCTAATTATCCCACTGCCAGCTCAGGGATTATTGCCATGAGTAACCTAAGCAGGAGTTGTCCTACTAAATGAAAAATGTCAAAGGCAGTCAGAGGGAAGGGAGTCACAAGGAAGCTCTGCAAAGTTCTTGGAGTCACTCAGTGACATCACCAATGAATCCAAACCATGATCAAAGCAACCGCCAGCAGCAGGGAACAACAGACACACAGAGGAAGGAAGCAAGTCAGAGGCCGCCTCAGCTTGAAAATGATGGCAGTTTTGTTATCAGTTTCAAGCTAGTAATAGCAATACTCCTGGCATCAGAATTTCCTCCACTCCGCACCAAGACGAGACTCAAGAGGCAGCTTACCCATAGGAGCCGGCACGCGGTGCTGCAGCACGAGCTGCCACGGGGTGATCTCGCCGCAGGACTGGCCACGCAGCAGGCTGACCGGGCAGCACTGGCTCTCCTGCAACCGCCGGCGGGTGACGTGAGAAACCGCCCTTCCTTCCCTGCAGGGATGCCAAAGGTCACCGGAAAACATGCCGGGAAAGGACCTGGCACTGCCGCCTGCTGAGGTGAGCCCTGCTCGGCCTCCCAGGCCTTCTCAGAAAGAGAGGCCGCACACAATACCCAGCGCGCCACTTCTCAGCACAAAACCAGGGAGACGTTACTCACCACTGCATGACTTCCACAAGACGTTCGCGTTTACATTCTTCTGTCCAAACTGAAATCCTATGCTTTAGGTAAAACAAGTCTTTATCTTAAGTGCAATAAAAGTTATTCACAAATCAGGTGAGTCTAACGATCAGTAGCTTTTTCCTGAAAGGATCACGGTTCCACAAAAATCTAGAAACTAAAATGGGGAGGTTACAAGAATGTTTCAAAGTTTTAGAGGAAACAGGACTGGCTACCTCAAGTTACGATGCTTGGAACAGACCATTCCTTCTGCTTAGTTTTTAAACGCAGCTGACAGCTGAGCTACAGAGTGCTTTAAATAAATATTATCCCAATTCATAGGGATAAAATTAGAAGACTTCATTTGCAGGAAGCCATCATCTTTTTCGTTAATTTTATATAAGCATAAAAATGGTACTTTGTTTGCAGTAATATTTCAGAATGTAAAAAGCCAGTATCAGTGCTTGGCGGTGTGCAAGACATTTTGGTATCCATGTCCCCATCAAGCAACGCTGGGAAGGCACTGCCCTTCACCTAGGAGGTAGCAACAGTGTCCTGTGACTGACATGGCCACAGAGCTAATAGTGGAGCTACTTATAATCAAAGTTAATCGTTCAACAAGAGCCCAGGGCCAAGAGGTTTCCGACTCCAAATAAAACGTCCTCACAAACTACTCATGTTCTAAGTAAAAAATGAGCCAGCTTTGAATTGGGTTCCCATGATGCAAAAATGTCTAATTTTTTTTCCTCCTACTGCTGTAATTAAAGATAGGAAATGGGAGTAAGTTTTTGGAGTGTAAATTATTCACTCTGAATAATTCTTTCAGGCTTAAACAATTAAACTAGATGCTAATTTTATGCAAATTACATGCAACACATTAATATGAGCATAAATCCTACATTCCTTAACTAACACCAACTTTCTATTAATGGGGAATATGAGCAGTACTAACTGCTCATATTTGTGACTAAATGTGGTCAATATAACACAAAGTGTAACTTAACATGGCAAAGTAAAATTTAATTTTAGAAAAATAACTCCTGTGTTCTTTAAAAGCAGGCAACATGTCTAGATTTTCAATCACATGAGTTGCACGGTTCTAAAAAGAATTCACGCATCATGTTTTAGTGTTGTCTGCTACAGTACTGGGTTTTATTTTCCTAAAATGTATGATTTTAAAAGGAAGATGATGATTTAAAAACCTGCATGCCACAGAATCCATGCTGGCTGCAGTCTGACACTCGGCTGCCAGAGGAGAAGGACAGAAAAGCGTCACTCCACACAGAACCCTGTTGCTCCCCATCAGAGAAATAACCGCTGAGTTACCCCAGCCAACACAGCTGGGGCTTAGGTTGGGTGAGACAGTGCAGTATTTCCCATTAAAAAGGGGGCTATTCCACAGCAGCATGAATGTTCTGGGCCTTTTAGAAAGGCTTAGTAGATAGAAGTATTTATATAACTAAGTGCAGGGCTTACAGATCATTTACATTTAACTTAAGTCATCAAGAGCCATCTATGCTAGGGTCTAGACTACACAGGAATTACTTTTCTCCTTTATTAATAAATTGAAATAAAGATCACTTACTCAGCTCAGCATGACTTTGAGGCTCCCGTTTCCTTCTTTTTTGTAGAAGTGCAAGACAGGCTATTCCCCTCCCTCTAAGTCACCAACACCAACTTTGTTGTAATATTGCTGATCCTGAATTCCTTCCTCAGGCAAAATTTCTGATAATTGCAGTTGGTATCTTAATTGTGTAAAAACTTCTGACCAAATAAATCACGCCCGATGCAGGAAAACCCCACACAATCGCTAAACAACTCAGAATAAGGAGAGAGGTTTGACGAGTTGTGTTTTAAGGCCAGTGAGGTGCAGAAACATGAGCTCAAATGACATGCTAGACATGGAGGGAACACAGAGCTTCTCCCAACTATCAGAGAGAAATCTGGTGTAGTTACTGCTGAGAGGAGAGAAAATTAGATGAGCCCTTCTCTAGTGAGTGATGCTATTGTCCCTGGGACATGCTACCAAAGTAGCTTTTTCTACAAATTTGGATGCAGTGTTTGACTTCAATGGAAATCTAACACTAGATTGTGTCTGGTAAATTCACTATGACAGAGGTATTCCGGTGCCTGCAGGTGTTAAGTGTAGGTGCTTTGTCCTTCTGGGAGTCTGTCCAGTGTTAGAAGGTATGCAGAGCCAAAGGGCAGAGTGCTGTGCCCCACTGTTCCTTTGGAATGTGCTTCCATTTGAGGAGGCAGAAAAAGCAAAAGCGGTTAACTCACCAAATGCAGACAGCCAGCTTCCGGGAAGGAGGATGGCACTGTTGAGGTAAGCACTTCTCTCCTTTCCTGCTGGAAACAAGAGGTAGACTCCATTTGCCTGATGAAAGTATCACTGTCAGGGATTACCTAGCACAAAACTCTCCTAGATGTTAGTAGCGGGAGGTCAATGACAGACAGGCCAGAATTGCCAGTACACTTTCTCAAACTGTCCTCCCATGTGTTTTGTATGAGCCAGGCACCACTAGCTCATTTTCTACTCACTCCTATGAACACAAGGCAGGCAGAGTGAACCACCAGGTGGACTACCCCCTGCCAGGTGACAACCTCTCCGTTTCTTTTTCCTTTTCAAGTGGCTGTTCATTGAGCTTTTTATGGTATTGCAGAGGTCATATAGGTTGCAGGGAAAAATAAAGCCATTGAAAAGAAAGAAGTTTGTGTCCTCATTCTCCCAACACCATGAGACTGAAGAAGAGACAGAGCTGCACTTCTCCAATTTAATTGCATTTTTTGAAGGGTATTTATTTTAAGCTTCTGTTCTGAAGAACCATTTTGAAGTCTGGATAAAATTCCTGCCTAAAACTATTTACTCTTCTTGATATGATATGAATAAGGTAAAGTTCTTCACTAGAGTGCACCCCGTGACAAATAATGCCCTAGTAATTATGGGTGGGGATTTTCATGTGGTGACTGATGATGCCTTGGAAAAGAGCCATGGCACTGTGCATTCAGAAGCTAAGCTATCTAAATCCTTGCAGACCTCGTTTATGCTTTTGGGAATATAGGACAGGTGTGGCAGTTACTAAACCTGGATACTTGAGAATTCACCTCTTATTCCCAGGTGTGGGCCATTAATTCTCGCTCAGACTTGTTCAGTTCTAACAAGTCTCTTTTGAACCAGATTTTATACGTTCACATATACACACACGACATATAGCACTTTCCTTTCAATCCATTTATCCACATTGTTTTTACTCGTCCTTAGCTATGCAGCCTCACCTTACCTAACATTTTGCATACTCGTGGCAGCAAACCCAATATGGATCAATGACAGTCTACAATTCCCTGTCACATTCTCTAGATACCAGAAGACTCGCAGTTTGTATTGTTTAGTACAATTGCTGAAGAAGTTCAGGTAAAACTCAAGCCAAGGCCCAGTGAAATCCACAACAATGGCTATACCAATTTTCACTGATCGCTAGACATCAGAGCAAAGCCAGAGAACGCTCAAACGCAAGCATAGGTTGATAAAAACTGTGAAATCCTGTAAAAAACTGCAAAGGAACGTAGCACTTCTTTTTGCAAGATGCTCTTCCAGAAATCTGAACACTTTGGGGTAATGTGACACACCTACAGGATCCTCCCAGACCAGGCACTCTTCAGGGACACACTGGATATTTTCAAACCTACAAGAAAGCTTCTAATTCCATATCCTGATATTTCTATAGAAGGTCACAGAGAGTAACCCCAGCTGCTTTGCTCACTTCAAAGGAACTTGTGGTTATTGAACAATAAAGTGCATCTGGTCATCTTTACATACTTAGAACATGTTGTTTGTTTTCTAAGAAGTCCTCTGGAATACCGTGAAGGGAGTGGTATAGTTATATGTTAAATTTTGAAAAAGCACGCATTTTTGTGACAGTATTTTTACGTGCAGAGGACTGTCACAAGAGGACAAAGGATTACTAGGGGGTATTGAGACGGCCACCTACCTCCAAATCCTCGAGGGGGCCACTGCCGTAGTGGTACGCTGCTCAGATCAAAGTACCTTCTTGTGAAACGAAACAGCAGAATTGGAGAACCTGAGCTGGTTTGGCTTGAAGCAGAAATTCCTGACAGCATGAGGGATAAGAATAGGCTGGGTAAGAGTTTCACTAAAAAACAAATTTATGATCAACAAGCATTTTGCAGCTATGAAAGAGAAGCCTCTGATATGTGACTGGTAAAGAACTCAGCCTACCAACCAGAACAACACACAGAAAAGGGAGACTTGCAAAAACAGGCACACCTTCACCTATACAGCTGGCTAATTCTAAAAGTGCTATCTTCCTGATTAACTTCCTGATAATGGCACGAATCAAAAATACAGCAATTAGGAAATTAAATCTCAGAATGCAGATTATACCTAGATGAAACCAGTCCATCAGGCACGAAGGACCAATCCCCCACTTACGTCTGTGGGGGAAATGGAACAGCTGTAGCTGCAGTGTGGCATGTAACACCTACATGAGTGACAGCTTGGGTTTCTAGTAAAAGCCATCATCAATGTATTAGTTTTCTCCAACAGCGTAAGAGTTCTGCATTAGCCTGACTCCTTTTGCTGTCACCCAATAGCCTGCTGAAGGTGTGGGGCAGGGAACGCCTGCCTATTTGTTTCTTTTGTACCCCTCCATTTAAGAAACATTCCCTTCATTCTGCCCATGTAATTGAGTTAATCTCATTTCAGAAACCACCATGAGTAACTCTGCATACCTGCATAACTTTAATATTTTGGTAACTGCAAATCAGGGATGTAGTACTAGAAGATGCATAACTAGAAACTGGAAATACTTAGTTGCAAGACTTATTAGCTGCATAGCGAGAAAGAACAAAGGCATTGCATTTTTCCTGTAAATGAACTCCAGGCAGTGTTACAATAAAATGGATGTTTGCTATTAGAATGGCTCCTTTCTTTACTTAGTATTTTCTAGAACAAAAGCGCTGCAACTTTCCAAGGCTACAGTGAGTCAGTGCTAGAATTAGAAGTACAACACCGAAATAGCGGTCACCACTAAGCAATGTTTCCCCTCCTTTCTCTTTACCTATGCACAAAGGCTACCTCTGACAAATCATCTATTAATAGACAAGTTTCTACCATTTCATTCATTACATTGGACTGAAAAAACACTTGGAAATTCTGTGCTTAACAAATATAAGCTTTTTCAAGCCAATAGAGGTATTCATAATGCTTTTTCTTTCTGAATTTTATTTTTTCAAAATATATCCAGATTCTTGATAAATAAACCTCAGCAATCTTTCTGCTTTCTGAAGCTTTTGGAACCTCAGCTCTGCAAAATTTAGATTTCCAACAACAGGATTTTGGTCTCAGTGCAGGTCAGTCCTGAATGTGAAAAGTAATTATTGTAATACCAAAATGCAAGGGCTATTAAGAGAAGGGAGGTTTGCGATAAGATGATAGGAAAAAACCTTTATTACAGACTTAGTATTTCTGGGATATTCCTGAATGTATGTCACCTGCTGGGTGATCATAAGGCATGCAATCATATTCAGAGAGTCTCCCTATCCACTTTTGAACAAATCTAGGTTGAGAGAATAGGGGTAGCAGTTACTAAAAGAAGCTTTGATTTTGTTATAATTCAGTGCATTTGCCCTCAAATACATTAACACACTGCACATCACAGCTTGGAATGGTGTGCTTTTACCTAAGAGGCCTATTTATTTCCACTTGTAAAATATATATACAAATATATTTGTTTTCCTCTCCTCTAAATCACTGGAAAGGAAATGACTGCCTTCTCATCCAGAAGAATTCAAAGGCATTGATGTTAGACCAGTGGGAAAAACGGCCCAGTAGCATCATGTGGGAAAAGTAAACCTTTAACAAAAACTTGCAAGTCTGAAGTAAAAAAAAAATCCAGTGAAGGCTTATCCATGAGGGAAACAGAGGCAAAGAACCGAATGCCTCCAGAAAACCACATTTTGTACAGCTAGGTTGTATGGTTTAAAGGGTGTTTGTATGGTTTTTATTTTAGGACAAAGAAAAAATTGCCCATGAAGACAGAGGTAACTTGCATAAACAGTGGAATCAGGCACAACAGAAATGGTATGAACAGCGACAAAATAGTTTCCAGGCTGTAAGCAAAAGGCTGCAGAGAACTTCTTAAATCATGAGACTGGATTATGTGCATGAAAGTAAGGCACAATTACAATATTATCTGTAGTCGATAGGTAGACTGTTGCTATAGGAACACGTCCGGGATCAGGGTGAAAAGGACTCCATCCCAGCAGGGACCAGCCTGCTTGCGGCGCCCGACTCCAGAGCTGCCACACAGCTCACGGAACTTGGAAATACGCAAGGAAAGCACGTACATGAATGCCACGTCTCGAGAGCAGTTGCCCATCTATTCCTGTGATTACTTTTTAGATCGCTTCCATCATATTCTACAGTTACTGTAATGCTGTGGGCAAAAAAATTATCCTGCAAACACTAAAGTGCACTGCGTGATGGTTTTCCTGTGACAGGATATAATGCCAACCAAGCGCTGGAGCGCCCTATGTGCATGGAATTACACGTGAGCTTTAATGTTTAAAATAATCAGACTCTGTGAGAATAAGTTAGCCTATGTTTTATTTTCTTCAGCTTTCTTTGATGAGGATTAATGAATGAATGGCCACAAAGAGCTGTAAAATCCTAGGAAAGCACTCTAGGAGCACACACTTACTTAACTATCGTGAGCAAAGGATAACGTGTAATGCTTACCTGGAATTTCACTCTAGCTATAAACGGATGAGTCATTGTCACAGAAAACGTAACAGTTTCAACGGAGAAACATAAAAACATTAGAGACGTTAAAGCAAATACTTGATGACTGACAAGGAAAGGTATCTTCCTGGTAACGAGCTGAGTAGAACTGTTTGCCCAGACTAATCCTCAGAATTCTTCTGCAAATGTGGTTTATTTTCCACAGGGCTTTACAAAAACAACAACAAGACCCCCACACAACACCAGCCAGCCATAAAAACGGCAAATCATTATATCTACAAAACTAAGCTCTGCAACTGTGTTTACAAATCTGAGTCTTCTCACTTCTTTTGCAGATATGAAGTGTTCCCCAAGCAGGTCTATGTGCCAAACTGCAGTAGCATTCGGATTGGTACTTTTTCTCTCGGCATTTGAACAAAAACTACTTTTTCCTCACTAGTGTTTTCACTGTCTGCACACCTAAACTTGTTCAAAACTCACCTCATAAAGGGGGGATTTTCAGAACTGCCCCCTGCAAACAGGCACACCCCCCCACTGGAGCTGTGTTTCCTTTCAAAGAGCTATAAACACATCCCGCGCACATACAACTGGAAGCGATGGGAGCAGCTGTATTTTTGCACTACCCGTCGTCAGGCAGGATTAAAGTGATGTGAACCAAAGCGTCTAGAAAATATTAATGGCCAAAAAAAAATATTATTCTTTACAAGAAGTGAAGTGTTTAATAACAAAGATATACCCGTGCATCAGTGCATAACCTTCCTATGACTCTATCATCTAGGTATTTCCTACCCTGCCAGCATTTAGCTTTTTTTAAAACTATGTTTGAAAAGGAAAGTTCAGTAATAGTATCTGAAATTTAGGAACTTGCCATCATTTCTGTTGTCAGGAGGACAGCTGAAATTTTTACTCGATGACTTCGGTATTCCTTCCACCTTATCTCAGCATCCTACAGAGGCACACCACAGGGCGGCTGAGATGGAAACACACCGCCAGGTGTTAATTAACAGCCCAGGAGCAATTAAGAGATGCCAATCAGCGCAGAAACACAACACGATCTCCCTCGCCTCCCGCGGGGCACCGGCCGCTTTCGTGACAACCCCCCCCGGGGAAACGGGGCGGCCGGGGGGGCCCG